>QVOA01010624.1:0-250679 GCA_014825685.1 Pseudomyrmex cubaensis | reverse complement strand
AAAAAAAAAAAAAAAAAAAAAAAAAAAAAAAACAGTGTTTCACGTTGACACGAAAATTATTCAATCGTAATAATATGAGAATATATATATATATACTTTTTTAAATATCTTTTTAATATATATATTAAAAGAGGTGTGCGTAACATTTTCTAAAAAGCAATTTGACACCGAGATTAAATTATATCCGTCGTGAAAGAAACTTGCGAGATAGAAACACAAATCCAAAGCCGAAGAGAAATCTTGTGACGTGAAGGAGAAAGAAGCGGTGACATTACAGTTTTCCATGCCAGGTGAAATATCGATGAATTTCTATTTACAAGTTTCATCATGAGAGAGTAGATATGTGATTTATTATATGTTATGGTCAAAATCCGAAATAAGGTTTATAGCATACTTTTCAATGTACGCTATTATCGCAGTGATATATTATAGATTAGGGTTAGGTTTTTACGGAGAGAGGGGTGCCCACACGTGTACGACAGTATGTGATACAAAAAAAATATTTTATACGTCTCAAATGTCCATTCGGGCTTTGACCGTTGTTCCGCGCATTGACAGTCAATTTTAGGACCGCTAGTGCTTCGGGCTTTGACCATAATATATACACGTCATTCTCTTTTTGAGAGAATCGTTCTCTGTGAGACTATATTGGAAAATGTTAAAAGACGTTTTCCGGATTCTCTATATTTAACTCGGACAGACTAACTTTGTTGTACCCCGGCTGGCATATATCCGAACAACAGAGAGTGA
The DNA here is from genome assembly GCA_014825685.1 of Pseudomyrmex cubaensis. Classification (NCBI taxonomy): domain Eukaryota; kingdom Metazoa; phylum Arthropoda; class Insecta; order Hymenoptera; family Formicidae; genus Pseudomyrmex; species Pseudomyrmex cubaensis. The sequence goes on along the minus strand of QVOA01010624.1, from coordinate 249,929 downwards.
GAACGCGCGCATTTCTGAAGTGTTACAAATTTAATAAGCAGCTATACAGACCGCTGCTATTTTACGGCGAAACATCACGTGTGGTATGTCTGTTCGCGCAAATATTTGCAAGAGACTTAAACGTATTAACTGAATAATTATCTTCACGTCGGTGAGCGTGAAGATGTGAGCTAGGTAGAGAGAGAAAATTAATGCAGCGGTCAACAAACGAGATTGCAAATATCAAGACCGGTAATAAGATTCGACTCGAAGGATCGGATTATACGTTACCGTATGTCGAGGTCCCGAGACGGAAATTATACGAGGGGCTAATCAGAGATTGACCCTTGCTTAATAAGGTCGAGCGCAGTCTCAATGCAACCGTAGATTTGCATATTCGATTGGAAACGCGCATGTGTGTGTGTGTGTGTGTGTGTACGTGTGTATGTGGTATGTATTTAATATGTATAATATAGTATGTACAAGATCGAAATTAGAACGAAGATAGAGCATAGAGAATGATAGAGAGAGAGAGAGAGAGAGAGAGTGAGTGAGAGGCAAGAATGAGGAGAAAACGAATAGAGCGGAAACGACAGGAGATAAAATAATAAAGATGTAAAATTAGTTGTCGAAATTAATCGCTGAAAAACCAGAGGAAAGAGAAAGAAAGAGAGAGAAAGAGACTGAAGGGAAAGAGAGGGAAGAGCAAAACTCTCCGCGGAGGGAAAATCTAATCCAATTAGATTATAGCGTTTGGTAGGTGTGGTGCGCGATAGGATTTGTGGTTTAGCATAGATTTCAATTAAGATATTATGCACGGCGCCCCGCGAAACGTGCACGCGCCATTATTGTTTCGTACCGGGCGTTAACTTCGCTAATCTGTCTTTTATCTGCCGTAAACTGTGCACGTATGCGCACGTTATTACGTCATTGTTTTTCCCAATGTTCTTTGATCGTACGAAACACACAGACAAGACGTTAAGAGAAGGACGCCGTGTTAATTCAATTTGTCTTTATCGCGCGCGCGGATATCGGATTTTTCCAACGATATCGTTGCGCTCATCCGCACTGCGCTTCGCTTCTTCTCGCGTCGCGAGAAACAGAGAAGCGAGTCGACGGTGAGAGACAAGAAACAATTAATTAACGAATCAAAAAAAGCTTTTCGTCAGAGCTAGTTTTCTTTTTTTTTTTGTTTTTTTCGTAACTCGTATATCAGAATTGTCGTATCAAAAATACGTCCTTATAATTATATCTTATGTTAGTTTAATTTCACACATACACAACTACCCGTAATACGTTGTACAACTACTACGTCTATCGAGATATTCATGCAATACTAAGGATCAAAACACCGAACACGCAGTCTCATGCAAGTGAAGATCTCTGTATATGAGATTAAACAAAATTATTACCTGATAATGTGTATTGCGCTTTTCTAAGAAGTGAGTGAAAACTGTGACTTGGATTACACAGAGAGAGAGAGAGAGAGAGAGAAAGATTAAAATGTGCAGACGAGGAGATAAATAATTATATCGAAAAAAAACTTCATCTCTAGAGGTTCTAGATCGGTTCTAATTCGATTTGACGCGGTTGTTTTTGTGACTGACACATTTCTTTTACCACAAAAATGTTAATTTCATGCGTTCTCGTGCAAAATGCGAAGTTGCAAGATAAAGCCGCGTTAAAAAGCACACGACATAATGTGCAAACGTTGAAGCGCAAACATCTCCCGTTCGTCTCTAATTATTCGGATCGAAACACCACAGCGTGTTCAATTTAACGAGTCGCTGGAGACGTGGCATGCTGTTTTCTCGCGTATTCGATATTTCATTCGCGGGGAGATAGAAATTGCATGTCCCGCGGATAACGAAATTACTCTCCGGTTTCTATTTAGTAACAAGAGCAGTAACGGACTGGTATCAAATTAGAGATGTAATCAGGGAGTTTCCACACCGTTGGCTCCATTCTGTCGAGAAGAACGCGACCTCCAACGATTCGCTTACGAGAGAGGGATACGCATGCATGTATATTTTCCCTTCTCACGGTGAATCGTCAGCAGAAAGAAAAGAAACACACATCTGAATAGAAAAGTAACAATAGACAGCGAAGCAATCAACAGCGAGAGAAATTTAAATAACGAAAAAACACAAATGAGAGAAAAGAATGTCAACGAGAGAAAAAATAAACGCCGGTATTACGTAGTAGCTAACATATAGTGAGAAAGAGCAAAAAAAAGGCGAATATAAAAAATCCGCATGCAAACGTTCGAACAAGCTTTTAATTGACTTGGCTATGGAGGCATTTAATTAGTACCTTCAAGACCTGGAGGTAGAGTTTTTGAGATTTTTTGAGAGGTTTTTTTCAGTGAGAGTGGTTTTGTTTTTTTCAGGTGTTCAGGTGGATACAACAACGGGCGCCACAGAGAACAAACAAAGAAATAGCATTATGCCGGTTAGTATGTGTATCACTCTCTTGCAATTATATATTTTTGCAATATATAATTTTTTTTTCTTATTTATGGTATGAATGTTATGTTAAAACAGTTTTTTTTAAGAATTAGACAACAAGATAGGCACAAAGACGCGATGTTAGACGAACATAATTAGGATTCATCCATCATGGAGAGGCGACTTGAAAATTATACAACATATACATTAAAAAAACATCAAGATGTTTTTTTTTCTAAGAAGAAATCTTCCTTAACAGAGAGAAAAAGTTGCGCGATAAGTTTCGCGCTACATAATAATTTGCGTTTCAAGAATTCACCATCTCCGTGATGAATTTAAACGAGCAAGCTCACACTGGGCGATAATCGCATTTCACGCGTGGTCAGTCAATTTTGTCAGTTTTGACGATGATGCAGGCGGGGGCGCACAGACGCGCGCGGTTCACCGCCGGCAACTGCAATTTTTCCGGCGAATGACGCAAATGCTCTGCGGTTATAACCCAGTAATCTATTCGCGCTTTTCACGGACTGCCTGGACAATATTATTCGCGACATGATATCACATGAAAATATACTATATTTCACGTCGCGAGAGAGAGATTTTAGGATCCCACATTATACACGAGATATACACAACAATTATTAAAACGGATAACATTAAACAGGAAGACAAACATACAGGGAGACAGACATCGGATTGCGGAATCTAATAAAAAGAGGAATTATAGGGAAAGTTTCTAGTCTAGGAAATGGAGTGCGATGCTACTTACGGGGAGAAGGAAGTCGGTGAATTTTCCAAACATTAATTAATTCATATAACTCATGGAAAAATGCGCAATCTCATAATTCTGTTATATACGATTTCAAAGGGTTAATATCTTTCAACATAAACTGCAGTAAAAAAAATGTTAGAAAACTTTGTATCACTTGAAAATATTTCGGTTTCTCTAGTGCACAAAAGATTTTAGCTCGACAAAATTACACTTTACTATCGATGTCGCACTTTTGTGGCGTTAAATTAAATCACACTCTATGCGCGACACACTTATCCTCACCGGCTGCTTTTCTCCGGGGTGCGATCGATAAACTGCTTAAGAATTTCATTTAAATCATCACGCACTAGTTGCACACGCGAGCACTTAGCTCGCAATGGCATCCGTGACGTAGGCAAGACATTTTTATTAAAGTTCGAAGTACGTGCGTCACTATATTATATATAATACGACTGAGCTGATAAGAGATTAAAAAAAAAAACTGATAGGAGGTAAATATAGAAAATTTCGACACTTTTTTTATATCTCACACGATTCTTTTTGTAAATAATTCGCCACTCACACATTTATTACTCTTTTTCATTTATTTTTGTTCTCTGAACGACCGACAACGACATTCTCGTAATGTACAGCGGGAATATAATTTGAAAAGTTAAAAAATTACGAGTTAAATCTAATATTATATTTTAATCGGACTCGAAGGTAAAAGCACCGTTTCACTTTGATGAAACTTTTGGTTACAATAGGGAATTTCGCGCGTAGCACGAAACCGGTGAGCTAATTTTAATATTTCACTAATAAATTTTCAGAATATTAATGTTTAAATATGTATTCAGTTAATAAGTTGAAAATCATATTTCTTCGACGGGAATTTCACGGGAAAAAGAGGAAAATCGGTTGAAAGAAGAGGAAGATATTTTGCCAGATCTCATTGTTGGCTCTTTGCTTTTAGAAAAATTAGCAATTTCATTCGTCGCAGATAACGACGAAACGTAACACTGAAACGTAAAACACGCAATTAGGTCACGACAAGGTACACGATTCTTGAGAGCAGCATCTGAGGATTTTTTTTTTCGCCTCATCTCGATAATGCGATACACGTTCTTCGTAATTTCAGTTTTTGTTATCTAGCTTTCTTTTTTTTGTTGTTTTTTTTTTTTTTGTTTTTTGTAAATCCTCGGATGCTGTCGCACACGATACACAGAGTTAGATATCGCGACGAAGATATTATTTTAGGTCGCCGTCATCGTCTCGCGAGATGGGATATGAGGATGAAGTTAAAAAAAGGAGAAGCGAGGCTTGCTTTTGCAATCGAGAAAACACAGTAAGGAAAAGGTTGAAGGGAATTACACTTCTGTCTGGATGACAGATTAATTAAGTTCGGAATTTAACTTTTCAGTTGAAAAGTCTCATTACGTTCACTCATTATTCCCACAAAGGATAATGATTGTCGGAAAGTGAAGAGAGAGGTATATAGAGCGCAAAATATCGAGACTCGATATTTTGCAGCCTTCTCTTTCGGGTGATATACGACAAAACAAATAACAAAGCGTCGCGGCTGGCTCGTGGTCGTCGAAGTATCAAATTCATTAGCATAATCGATACACACATGTTGCCCGACGATTGATTCGCGTGAGAATATCGGATTCATATTTTATAGCCTCGATGCTCGAATCAAACATCTCGCGAATTGATTTACTATGTTCGCCAGTTGGTTCCGTTGGTAATGTTTCAACCAAGTTTCTCTGTACGTTATAACCGAGTGAACGAAAATAAAAAACATAAAAAGAAAAAACTCACTCAGTGCACTCTGTGCGGAACAGCAGTGTGTACAGAAATTTCAACGTATATCGACCGTATCAGCGAACATATTCGTTATTACAATTTCTATAGCGCGATTCAGCGAAACAAAGTTTTCACGTATCGTCGCCGCGCAAAATGCACCACGCTGCGCGTACGATGAAGTAATTAATTCCAGCTTTCCGTTTTTTCTCCGTCCGTAAAGCGCAAACGTGGAATCAGAGCTGCAAAGCGCGTACGGGACAACGCAACGCGGTGAAAATTTTAAAATATCCGCGTGCGCACCACCAGGAGACGGCCCTCGAGGGGGCTAGGTGGGCGAATTAATTAAATCCAACCGGCCACGCAATAGTCGCGGAGATCGCCGAGAGGTCAAACTCGTGCTGAGAACAAACATATAAAAAAAAAATAAAAAAAAAAAAACGATTGCGAGAATTATTCCAAAAAAATATCTTGAAAAATATCTCGACGACCACAGAGAATAGAGCGACGACGACGGTGACAACGACGACGACGACGACGACGACGACGACGGCGACGGCGGCGGCGGCGGCGGCGGCGGCGACGACGACGACGATGACGACGACGACGTTAATAACGAATGACGACACAACGAGAACGTTCCGTCGGATTGGTAATTATTTCCGACGAATATATATGTACGGACGGTCCAGGCATACATATATGTATGTGTGTACATGGATGTATATTGAGTGTACTTATACATATGTACTTATACATATATACGCGAAGACACAATGGCTAGGTGGTGTTAATAGGCAAACGGCTACCTACCAGCTCGGAAACCAATGGTATCGACTTCCGGCGCGGTCGAATGTCCGGCATGCTGTCGATGGTGCTGTAGAAAGGATTGTCGCCTGGATGCCTGCAACAAAAAGGATTTCGGAACTTGCGTCAGTATGAGATTGCGATCGCGTGTCGAATCTTCCGTTTTCGAAAGGGAACAATTTAAGAAGCTAATTCTTACGTTTTTTGTTTTACGGAGTATTTTAACAATAAATATTACTCTACTACGTTGCTACTACGTTTATCGCAAAACGTCGTTCTCGTCAAAGTAAAAAAAGAAAAATTAGATGTAGCAAACATGAAAGAAACACAATATTGTGAATGTCCGTAATAACTTTAGGAAATCGATAAACCTTGAAACGTTCGCATAGGCGGATAAGAAACGAATGTCAATAAAACGTTTACAAGTTGAACCTGTGATCGATTCCGCGTAGATTGGAAATGAACTGAACTTTTGAAATCAAACTGCAGACTCAAGTTGGCCATAGTTCTTGGAGAGATTTCCCTGCACGCCTCAGAGGAACACGAAGGAAATTTGTGCTTGTTAGAAACTTTTCGGGAAATCCAAGAATATCCATAAGTCCTCGCCGATTTATTATAAGCATAAAATTACATTCGACGGTATTTCCACATCGTTTTTTTCGAAATTTTGATTGTGTGAGAAATGTAATAATAAAATCTTTTTGAAGAGATTTTTTATTAAACAATTTGAAGATTTCTTAAGACTGGCGTACGAAATAAATTTAACAGATAGATAAGCTATTGTAAAAAATGCGATATATCGAGATTTGAAAACCGCCATTTACGCGACATAGTTTTTCCCGAACGTCAGACAATGACAGGCTCGCGAGATGTTTCGTTGTTCGTATATTTCAAGATAAAAATTTATCGGAAATATTGTTCTGTATATAAAGAGGGAAGAGTAAATTGGAAGACATTTTATCAGCAATTTATTTCATCTTCCATTTGGCACTTAAAGAGAATGATTGCAAGATATCTTAAATCACATCTTATATTAAGAACGGACGTAGATATTTCCGTTGGTTATCGCGCACAATTTATTTTCCTATATTTCCTATATTAAGAGATAAAAAAATAACACGATAAAATATATTCATTTTATGTTATAAATAAATGTGTTTCATTTAATGTTACATAGTGTATCGTACGTATATATATGTAGGGCTTTAAAAAAAGTAGAACACTTTAAAGATTAATGAACGTGCGTGTGTGTGTACGTGTGACCGAGATTTTGGTTAATTTTATCAAACTTGATACGCGACTTGTGTGGGTTGCGCAAAAATAAATTTGCAACAACGGGATTAAGGTGAGCTTAATTACAAAAATAATGACTTACCCGTTCGCTCGTCCGCCGGATTCGCCGCCCGGTCCACTGCCGTTCTAACAAACAAAAAAACAAGTTTATTAAAAAACAAGCTCAGTAACAGTTCAAAAAACGGAAATGGAGAGCGCGCGTTGCCGATCGCGCGAACGCAGTGGTGGCGCAAAGTGTTTTCTCTTTTCTACGCTTAATTACACAAGCCTTTGTCAAAAGACGTGCGGCCACGGAAGACGAGGAAGACTACGTTGGAGGAACAGCGACGATATAAGCGCGGGGATCGATCTTGGGAAAGTTTCTCTCGCCCCAAAGCGATAAATATTCTAATAACCGTCCGGTCGGACGGATATTGCAAAACCGCGGGATAAATTTCCTGCTCTAATTTCCGTGGCCGCGCGCGCACGCACAATGCTCTGCTCTTTGAGTCGTTTCTATCGCTACATATATATTCTACGGATCTAAGCGAGAAATTACGGATGGAATGATAGAGCGCGCGGGAAGGAAAAATCGCAGAGGGTTGTGAAGGAAATCTTTGTCGACTGGTGGTACGGAGAAAAAGGAGAAAGCTATCGTCTTCTCGTGCGATTTTCAAAGAACATTCTTTTTGTCGGCTCTTACAGTCCACGTTTCCTCTCCTTCACCTCTCTTCTTCCTACAACAGCTTAGATTAGGACCGTTTTTTCTTCTCCGACACCGTGACCGCCTCGTCTCCCTTCGCGTCCCCGGCTTGCATTTTCCACTTCTCGCCCGTCTATTGTTCTTCCGCAACGCAGGTTTCGAGAAGCTCCGAGCTCCATCGACTGCGCGTTATACGAATTTCGCTCTTTCTCTGTCTTTCTGTTTCTCTCTCTCTCTCTCTCTTTGTTTATCTCCCGATCTCTCTCTTTATCTCCAACTACCACTTTCCCTTTAATCCCTTTCTCGTTCACAGGTCGAACCGTTCTCATCTCGTTTGTCTTGCCATTAATCAACCTTCGGCCCACCGGCGACCTCGAAGAAGCATTTTGTCGTGTGTCAGCCGGCTGGACTCACGGTTCGATCGTGCGCTTCGAGCTTACGGTGGACCAAAGGCGATAAATTTTCCGCAAGCCTCCGAGGTCTTGACCCTTTCTTTGTACATATGTACATCTACCGATATTTTTCGCATCAGGTTTCTTTCGGTCGTCCATAGCTCCGATTATTCTCAATGAAGACTCGCCCGTATCGGTCTTGAAGATACGAAAATCCTGAGAACTCGATACCTCCGACCGATGAGAGAAAGGGATATCCACTTCAGTTGGCTTTCCTCGTTTTCGAGTATGTCTCTCTCCTTCTCCTTTCTTACTTTACATCACATTTTCTTTTGTTTGCATTTCTTCTTGCGCATCATTTCGTGCTAATCCGCGTTCGCTCGGTCGCGCGATGAAATGGAAGTTTCGGAGATAGAGAGTGTAACAGCCCGTATAAATATAATATCACGTCGTAAATTTCTGTGTCACGATAGAGATATAATATAAACTTATCGATAGAGCATAACAAGTGTAATAAGTATTTAGAGTTAGAGCCGTAGGTAATTCCGTCCCTTAACGCTTTTTTCCTTTCTTTCTCTTTCAATTTCTTTCTCGCGTCACATTCGCAAGTTTTCTCGCACACATTCTCTCAAGGTACAATTTTGTTCTCACTCTCACGCATCTCACGCATTTTTGCTCTCTCTCTCTCTCTCTCTCTCTCCCTCTCTTTCTCACTCTTTCTCTCGCACTATCGCTCGTTCCCATTCTCTCTTTCTCTTAAACAGTCTTGCGTAAAGGGTTTTTTTTTCTCTCTGTTTGCTTAAAAAGCTTACAAGACAACACTGGAGCATTGACAATTTTTGTTTCGTTTTTTTTCACATTTAGTCGTAAAGTGGCGGCCTTCGAGCGAATCTCGTTAAAGCGCGGCATCAATAAAACATGAGGCCTCATAATTCCCATTTTCGCAATGCGTTCGTATATGAATTTGCATTTGTAATGAATCATCATGGATGATAACGGTTTAATTGGCAATAAGGATTACTTCTCTCTCCGTTGATCGAAATGAAACGATTTAGGGAATGCCAAATCGCCGTATCATTAAACGCGAAATAGCGCGTCGTAATAATAGCAACGAATAATCGCGAAAAACTTGGAATTAAAAGTTGACTTTATTATCTCTCGTAAAACAAAAGTTGATTTTCTCATCACCGGACTGAAAATTCATGCCGCGCCCTTGTGGAATTCCGCTGCGCGGAACGACGTTTTCCCGTCGACCAGAACGCAGATTAATTATCCATAATACATATATGCTGAATTTTACTGCGCAACAGCAAGTAAATTAGAGCCCGGTTAACTCGGTAAATTTTGCCGCGCGTGGCAAAATTAGATGCGACATTTCCGCTGTCACGTGAGATAATTTTTGTCAACATTGCGGGAATTCGACGCGCGACACGTTGAAATTTAATTAATTTATTTCTCCAACACACACGCGCGCGCGCATAAATTGATAAAATAATGCGGATATAATAAATAATGTACGGGACGCTTGCGGCACGAAACGAAGACACGCTCGAAGGCAAGGAAGTTATACAACTCAAATACAATATATACATCTACACGGAATAGTATCGCCTCGCGAATATAAATTCTGACACAAGCGCTTATTAACAACCGAAACTCTAAACCTATTGTTTATTGGATGCCGTCTGTATATTACGTGTGTGTTTTATACTCGTTACATCTCTAACAAATTTTTTTTTTTCCCATTATCTATTAGGCCTTAACAACTTCCTTTAATTCGCTTACAGACACTAGTCGTCAATTGACGTCGCTATATTCGCTAGGTTGAGAAGCCTTAAGAAATCTTCGCTGTATGTACTAAATACATCGATCGATAGAGGAGGAAAGGCGAGCGCGCGTACGCGCGCTTTGCCTCCCGCTTTCCGCAGTTTTAATGATATGACATTTAATGAAACGATATCGGTGATATGCAGGTGCGTGATTTGAGCAGTGCCTGCTCGTCGAGACTGTCAAGAGCGTCGAGATTTGTAATTTGTAAAAAAAGCTACGTTCACTCGGAATATATCGTGATGATTATTTCAGCGGATCGCGCGCGCGATCGCGTCGAACATATCTCGAACAACTGTCGGCTGACAGCTGGAGTCGCGTTGTTTTTTCACAAGTCTGTCCCGCGCTTGTATATCGGGGTCGCGGAAAATTTTACGAGAAACTCCGCTGCTCTGTGTGTTGTCTCGACGAAAAGACACTCGCGAATATAAAGCTCTCTGTTCTGTGCCCTGTGAGTTCTGGTTTACCTGCGACCCAATGATGAACACGAATGTCTCACGAAAAGGAAAGTAATTTGCACAAATTGCTCTTGCGAGAAGTGCACCAATTAGCCGGAAAATACTTATTATTATTGAGTATTCCGCTAGTTGCGGCAATTCGATCCGCCGCTTCGCGTTCTGCGATACCTCGTTGACCGTAATTAAAAGCTCATTACACGCGAGCTCGTTATCTCGGCAAAAGTTTAACGTTCAATACACGATATGTGCTTACAGGCGCGTCTCAACGCGCGCGATGCGACAAACTTGCGAAAAATTTTTATCGCAGCGCGTAAAATCGAGCCAACAACAAAAAGTCGCCGACGATTAGAAAGTTTCGTCAGCCTTTGTAATTCGGAATGTAATTGAATTTGACTCAGCGAGAAATAAAAACATCTTCCTCCCGTATGAGAGAAAAACGTGATTAACGCTCTATTTCGTCAAGATTAATCGCGCTTCCAGCTAGCGATTATGACTGTCGTTACATTGCGTGTGCATTGTAATAAATCCGTACGACAGCTGACGTGTGGCTCGCGTTGAAAATTCAAGGACAAATGTCGGGGCGAGCGAACAAAACACATATACTTACGCACGCGGAAACTCAACTGTCACGCGAGAAAGGAGCGTCGCGTTTTGAAGTCGATTACAACATACGCTCCCGGCGCGCAAAAAAAAAGTCGCCGGGACGAATAGATTTCCCGCGAGTCTATATTACTCGAGCAAGGAAGAGGAGGGGGAGGAGCAGTGAATGCGATTGTCACAAAGGCGCGCGAATGTCGGTGATTAATGGAAATGGAAATAGAGCGAGTCACGGAAAAGCTAATACGCGAAGAAGTGGCCCGGAGAAACGTCCACATGCCGCTTACGTATGCATTGTGATATGCACGTGCTTTTGCATAAAAGCCAATTCCGCGTTGTGTCCCGGCATTATACGGGAAATCGTCGCCGAGAAACGTACACGGCCAAGCGCGCGTAAAAAGCACCGAAGCGTAAACGCCCCCTCGTAAAAAGAACGAAGAACTTTTACGAAGGACTGACGAAATTTCAAACTTTAATACGATATATTTTATACACGCAGCTGTGATTTATGATTATGCAAGTCTGGTGTAAATAATTACGACGCTAAATAGCAACGTCATTGAAATGTACGTACGCCGCGCAAATAAATTATTCTTCGCGCGGGAACATAATAAATAAAACAACAAAGAATATATCGAGGATCGATGAGCTTTGAACGACGTGACATCGATGAATCGATTAATTGGGCGCGACGATTCGTCGCAAAGTGACGGGTGAGTAAATTACCGCACACATGTTTCGGAACGTTGCTCCAAAACTGGGAACAGCCGCAGGTAACCAGAGACATTCGCCCGTCGTTGACTGTACGTGTGTGTTCGTGAATCTGTGGTAAATATGGACACCGTGTGTATGTCTATGAGATATTCCGCGAATGATATGTCGAGCCTGTATGTATGTATGTATGTATGTGTGACGACAGTAACAATATGGTGTGTGCGCCTAATTGTGCTAGCAGAGCCAAGAACCACAAACAACTGCGTGGTAACCTACCGATCCCACGTTCGCCTAATCATCCCACAGCTCACTGCGATTTATCTTGAAACTTCCGCTTTTCCGCACGTGAATGTGTAAACGCGGTTATACCGCCCGAGATTTGCGTTTGTTGTAAATTATCGTTATGATCCGCTGCGCGTCGTATAAAGCGCATTTATATTGTTGCCCCCGATAAGTGTCTTAATTATGAGGATATGTATCTGCACTTACACCTTATCGGCTCTGCGCGTAATAATAGAGCGCCATATCTGAACACATAAGATACAAGATATTTCGCGCGAAGGAGAAACTAGACAGACGACGCCCCCGTCTTTAACACCTACGATTTCTGATGCAATAAAGTTCTTTTTCTTTTTTTTTTTTACACGTTAAAACTTCTTTCACGTTCAACAATTTCCTTACAAACGAAAAGTCGTTAATCGTTGCACATATCACTTGGAAAGACAATCGGTCTCGTGTCTGTTTGACAGGCTTCTTGCAGCCCCTCCCGCGTCAAATGTTCGATGTTCCGTGTAATTTCGCCGCGTTCCTGCGTTATCGCAAGGATTCGAGATAATCGCGCACGGATGACTACTCGTGAATAAATCGCAAAATGACAATAAGTGAAGAGAATACAATTGTAGTCGTCGGATTACAATCAATCATTTTTACTAAGCCAGTCGGAAGATATTGGAAGATAAACATAAACTAATGAAACATAGATTAATTATAAAATTTCAATTTCTGATGTAAATTGAGCTCTGTAATAGATCTTTTTCATCAGTTTCTCTCTCTCTCTCTCTTTCTCTTTCTCCTGTTTCTTTCTCTTAGATATCTTTATAAAGATTGTGTAACAAACAACGGAAATAAACTTTTATTATGTAGATCGGATTTTCACATTTCTGTTTCAAAATAAAAGAAAGTAAACTTTCAATTTTTTTATGACGCTTTGTAACGATCTTGTTCCAATCGTGTCTCTCGTGACTTGTACACGGAACATATACTGTGACTTTTATGCGCAATATATCAGAGCTTGAGTTTCCCATTCGGCTTGACTAATGGATTAACCAAGTTGAATACGCTGAAGGCGTAACGCGCCGCGCATATAACTTCAAATTATGGAGATGCTGAATGTGCGAAAGTTACACGTGATCTCATTACATTCCCGCGACAACGAGAGAAGTTATTGAATAAATCGCGGCGAAACCCGCGTAAGCATCAATACGATATTCGTCAATGTCATTCAGTTGCACTCGCAATTTATATCTGTTTGATATTCTCACGGTTACCTGATGTTTTCTTTACCTCCCCCTCGGAAAGAGAGAGAAAAACATCGAGCGCTGCTTTTACTCGCAACGCCGTTTTTTTACGCTATTTTCTTTACAACATACATTCCGCAAAAATTACCATCCTTACATACGCGAGCTAAGAATTTATTTTCTCGGAAGCCAACCCAGATGTGACTCCTTCAACATGTGTCATGCCATTTTTACCCCGTTTCACATATGACTGTGTATATTTATCATTGAAACAGCAAAATGAGTTTTTCCATCCGCACGCGAAAAAGAGCGTCAGAAATACGTCCGCTACGTCCGCGAATAGCTTCTCGGTTGAATAGTTTTTTTTTGGGAAGTTTTTTTTGCAAAGCATCGGAAGTACCCTTCTGCGAAATAGCCATTAATGGATCTTAAAATGAACTCTTAATTACATTTGCGAGTAGCTTCGAGAGTAAAACGTTCTTTTTTTTTCATCGTTAGATTAAAAATAAATCTACATCGGAATTACATATATGTATATATAAAATTAACTTTGCTGGAAAAAACTTCTCAGATACGCGACTTACTCGTCCGACGATTTTTAAAACAATTTTTAATATCTTAAAATGAAATGTCGCGTTCAAGTAAAGTATCCGATTCGTGAAACCGATCATTCCATTATCTCGGTCAGTTTCTCCATAACGGATCGTGCTGAATCGTACTGCCGATATATCAAAAAATAGCAAAGTTGCGCCTGGCTGAATTGCCAGACAGATCAATTAAAATTACTACCATCCTGCCAACTGCACAGTGCAAAAATACACAAAAATGCGAGAAATACTGATAAAAAACAGAGTCAGAAATGATAGTGAAATAAAGAAGACTTAAATAACGTTTTGTTTTGTTATCTCTCTCTTTCTTTCTTTCTCTCTGTGCTGCAAAAAACTCATATTCGAAAATGACGTTTTATTGATGTGCGATACCGGCTATTAAGGTTCTATTAACCGTTGTAACCTCACGTCTGACGGCTAGTTGTTTTTTCACGATTTTTTTGGAATTTATTTTTTTTTTTTTTTTTTTTAACGTCGCCTGTAGCGACAATTTTGTACATACGTGACGTAAAACGAGGTAAATATAGAATCTCTTTCGGAGCGTGTGAGCGTGTGAGATGCTATGAGCTATGTTTGTTCCCCCAAATTATACGAACCCTTTATTTCCCCAATTTATCACACGAAAAGCTTATGTACTACGTTCTCATTCTCTTTCTCTCTGGAAAAAACACGACTAAACACATTGTTTTGTTATAGTATTAATTGACACAAATATCTACCGCGTACAGGCTATAGTGTAAATGTATGTATAGATATATCTTCATGTGTAAATATATATATATATAATATGTATACGTGAATTAGGCATGTGTTTAATTTTTTTTGTAAGAGAGATGTGTCGATAGCGAAAATGTGTCGTTACAGTCATCTCGCTGTATAATGATATATGTATATATATATAACTCTGTATGTGAGACACATGTGTGAGAGAGCCAAGAAAAAATCGGCCTGACGCACCATGTTCGAGCGATAATTCGACGAAGAAGACAAATTACGAGGGTGTGTGACATTTATATATATAATGATACCACGACGAGTATTACATATACAATTATTAATGAGAGACTCCGTTACTAGGCGCGTTAAATATATATATATATATTTATATATATTTATATATGTATATGTATATGCTAAACTCTCGGTCGCGCGCTGAGAAGTTCGCTCGCTCCTTTCACATTATTATAACGCTCATATAAAAGTGAGAAATTGTAGAGAATTGGTCTGGTCGTACATATATTGGCCTCGGTATATATCGCGCTGCCGAACCTTCGATGATCCGACGACTCGACCGACGACGACGATTCGACTAGAACACTCTTGTCGGAATTCAGTTGGCCAGTTCGAGTTCTTTCCCTCGTCAGTCGATAATTCGATACGTGGTAATTAACTTAAGCGCGTGTGTCTCGTCAGTCAAATCGTACGGTCATCCCGAAGGCGAATCATAGAACGTCGAGGAGCCAGCCGCTCAATTCTGCTCCCGCAAGACTCGCTCCGCTCGGGCGTAGCTCGTCCAATTAAAATCTCTTGCATCGACGGATCATCCAATTAAAAGGTGTTTCACTCTCGCTCCTTGGGTGCCCTTTATTTTTTCCGCTCACTCTCTCTCTTTCTTTTTCTCTCTCTCTCTCTTCGCTCTTTTCCCTCTCATTCAATGAGGTTTTATATTTCCTCTCGAGACGAGCCGTCGCAATTTGCGGAAGTCCAAATCAGACGTTAATGAAACGTAATGAATAGGGAATTCTATTGAAATGTTTGTCGGCGCGGGGAAACGCACGTCGCGAAGAGGATGGATTTTAACAAGCGACTTGCGCAGCGAGCGCGTTGAAACAGGAAATTGCAAACTGCAGAAGCTTTACGATGGAAGAAACTGAGCGGTTGTAATGTTAGAGAGTCATTTAATTAAATAATTTAAGTACGCGCGCGGTGAGTTGCGCAATGAATTCACGGAGAAGAGTAATGTCGTACAATTAAACATACACACGAGAGAGAAGAGAATAGTCGACAGCTTACATCTAGTTTTGTTGCTACGGTACTGCAAAGTTTCACGTTATTTTGTGGCGACATATGCGGCAACACTCGCGGAAACAACTTGATAACACGCGCGTGCAACAAGACAGCGAAGGTCGTTAATTAGCAGTCCGATATGCTTTTTTGGTCGCTAGTTAATAAAAGCGCGAACGATTAAGGAAGTTGCGTAAAAAAAACGCGAAAGCGCAAACGAAAGTCTATTGCAGCGTAAACAAAAGCTTCAACATTTTTATTTGAAATTCAGCTTTTCGTGACGGCGCGCGCGGGACGACGCGCTCTTCTTGGCGTGTTTGTAATTAACAACCGACGCTGTTTTCTTTCAATTTCTGCCGGTAAACGACGGCATCCGCGTTTGATTTTACCGCCTCGTTAAAAACTCTCGCTCGGCGTTAACTTTTATACCGACGACGCTTGAAGCAGTCGGACCGTGAATTGTAAACGAATTAAAATTTATGAAGCAAAAGATATTATAATTTCTTTGAAAAGAAAAAAAAACACTCCCCCGAGGTGTGGAATTCCTTTTGCTCGCGCCGCGGATTATAATTGGTCTCCGACACGCGGAGGAAAAGTAATTGCAATTATAGTGCGACTGTGCGAAATTGTCCTTTGAGATAGCAAGTCGCCGTTTGAAGGAAATTGAGCGATTGTTTAGCTCCCTCTTGAGAGATGATGCAACAAACGAGATCCTAGGAATGTTTAAACAACTTTGCATTTCTAATTTACTTGGAGCACGTATTTTACACGAGCGAAAGTGAAACTTTCGGTGCAAGTGCACAGAAACCGCTTTGTTTTCTACCGCTTTGTATTTGTTGTATTCTTATCGGCGCGCAGAGCTCGACGACACATTTGTGTAAATTTTCGAAAAAAAAGTGTTGCCGGTTTTCTTAATCTCATACATTCATAACGGAAACTTATCTCTGAGAGATACCGTTCCCGTTATCAATGTCACTTCCTCCGTTTTTCTCGCTCTTTCAGAACAGCACTTTCAAACTCTCGCTCTACTCTCCCCCATTATTGATTCTTGTATTACTGGCGACGCCGGTTTCAGTACCTTTCTCAATGCTATCCGCTTTAAGAAATGACCTCTCTCCACTGATTTGTGTGACCGTCTAAAAGATGTATAGATATATAATATAGGTATATATATATATGTATATAAAACTTCACAAACGTAAAAGCTTTAGTATCCGAAAATAATTCTCGTAGTAGTAATAATTCTCATAGTTTATTAGAAGTTTTTAGTAACTCGAAAAACTCTCTCTCTCTCTCTCTCTCTCTCTCTCTCTCTTTCTGTGCGAACTTCGCGATCTGGCGAAAACTTTTACAGCTTCTGTGCGATATTCATTTTTCCACATTCGTTTTTATAAAAGCTATAAACTTTGCGCGTGTTTTTTCTTTTTTATTTTTTTGAATTTTCTCTCATGCCAATAAAGTTTCCGTTTGTTCTCGCTTGATTAACGTGTATCGAGTATCGAAACCAGCGTCTTTACACATTCTTCGAAACACGACAGGCCGTGTACTGCCCCGGTCACCTAAATCTAACATCGAATTACGCAGGATAACATTTCCCTATAGCTTAAGTACAAGTACTATATGGCTGTAAGTCTTTAGATACGGAAGCATATGTATATTTTTGGACGTGATTGTGTACGTGTGTTGTGTGTGTGTTTCTCTCGCACGCGTATATCCATGTAAGGTTTTATTCACTCGATCAAAACAGTTGTCAAAACGTAGATACGCAATGCGATCGATCGTACGAAATAGTATGGGCGTTTGTTAACGAGAAAAAGAGAAAAAATGTTCAGGTTGCAATAACTATTCAATCGGTTGGAATAATATTCGTTGTCATTTATACACACCATCGGGCCTGTTAAATTATCAATTTACACTGAATGTGTGTTGAAACACGAGTTTGTATCTTTTTATTCTTTCAATACATAATAAAACAGAACTAAAAATGTAATTGAAAGAATACGCTTTAATCTCGTAATTTCGATAAAAACTAAACTGAAAGTTGGTCAATATTACAAGCCTTGCTCTGTGTAATAACGCAAATCAAAACTGTGTAAAACTCAGGTGCGTATAAACGGCATATGATATACAGTTATCTATCGTCATGATATAGTTCTATTATTCTACCACGGTATACGCTGTATACACCTAATTGTAAGTATATGACTACACGACGTAACAACAATCATTAGTCTTGTCGATTTTTTCCTTCGCCTTGCTGCAAGCTATACTGTGACGAGTTTTAGTTTTAAAAAAATTGCGCACGCACCGAACTATACGGCGATATTTTTCACCGGCGCGCGTGAGATACGCGCGTATTTATTTATCGCGTCTCACGGTTGTTATATTGTACGTTTTACATATACGCATCTCTCTCTCTCTCTCTTTGCTGCGGTCGGCACAAAAATCATCGGAGGGATTCGTTGAGACACGCTCTCGTCTCCAGGAGAAAAATTCGCGAGAGGAAATTTTTGTCACCGGTCTGCTTCGCGAAGGAAGAGGGGAGGAAAAATGTATAGAAAAGGTAAGAAGTACAAGCTGCGGAGATATTGTCGGCGTAATACTGTCTCTCACATGTCGGGTTACGAGACGAGGTATCGATTTTTCTACGTTCACACGCGGCTGAATGGAATATATTGCCCCGCGGAATATATGTACATATATATATAATTTATATGTATATATATGTACGTATATATTGATGCGCCAACGAGTGCATTCCTGGATGGCATTAATATCAGCGACGATAAGCGTCACCGATATTTTTCCAACGGATACCGAAGACGGTGTTAAGCGATTATCGATCACACGATTGACGGACCGTTTACTTGATTGATCCGGAAACGCAACGTTAAACGTAAAAAACGGTTCGGATAAACGTCATTTTTAGAAAACGTTGCAAAATTGACTCTAAATACGCTGTGCTCGCGTGGAGTAGTAAAGGGATGCGGGATAATGGCGGATGAAAGTACTCTCGTCGACATCCTATTATCTCAGGAACTAAGAGATGGTTCTCCTCTGTACTCCGCGTGTCTACATTATATTCGCGTGTCGCGGAAATCGCTCGAAATGTACGTTTCACCTATACGCGATTAGTCGGATTTCTCCGCGTTTCAAGCCGAACAAGCCGCCGCTTAATAGCAGGCATCTAAAAAACCTCATCATCGTGTTCTTTCGCGGACTTTCCGTCGACGGCTTCTTCCAGATATATCCCACGCGCGTTTTGCCGCAGCTCCCGTCGCTCTCTTTTGTAGATCGCGGAAATGCCGAGCCAAATGCCCGGCGCAATTTCCACTCCGGCTCGTTTTCACGTCCATTTCTGCTTCTCTCTTTCTCTCCCGCGCTACATGATGAACGGTTCGCGTGTCCGCGAGTGTTTTTCGGTGAGTGCCTTCACAGACGTTTTATGGGCGCGATGGATTTCGATGTTTTACGAAATGCGAGGTTTTGCCGTGTCCGCGCGACGGTGCGGTTCTTATCTCTATAATGTGACTTATCATGCCCTTTTGTGTGATTCTCAGGTAGCGCTCGACACGGAATGGTGCTTGTACTTGATGCATTTTTAAGTCTCGATGCGAATGCTTGATACAAGGCATACGAGAAAAATCAAGAGAGAGATGATAAAACTTTATTTTAAATATAAATCTGAAAAATGATGCTTTTATAAAAGTATCGAAAATGCAAAATTTTAGAAAAACAAGATAGAATAACAATATGAGAGAAATTATTAAATGTATATTGCGTATATGTCACGTGGGCATATTTTTTTTTTTTTTTCACAACACTTCTTCGTGTCGCGCAGACACGGCAACGAATTTTATTTTAATTAAATAGTCACTACCTTAAAGCGTAATCTATACGAATAAAAGAGCACCATCTAATTACGTCTAAAATGCTTATTAAATGAGCTTACTTGTCACGCGTCGTTAGCGTGTAATTTTGAGATCGATCGTCACCTGATCACTGATAAATCGACCGTGTTTTACCCCTTAGAAGTATTGCTTGGCCAAGCGTTAGTGGTGTTACACTTAAATTGACTAGTACCATTTGTAACATCTGTCTCAACACACAACCTACTCAGAGGCTTTTCGACCTCTTTAACAACCTCGGTTAAAAAACAAGGCGAGCAAACCTGTCAGTCGTCGCCCTGTTTTTGATAGCAAAGCTTGACTTCCTTCTTTCAAGTGTTTGCGCAATATTGACTAATATAAATATTTGTGTTGCTCGCTGAGACACGACCTTAACCTTATAACGTAGAATATTCTTAAACTCGCAGCATCTCTCTTCTTGTGTTTACAATCAGTCTCGACGTACTAGCGCACTCGACACTCGAGGTACGTGTCGTGGAATGAATTCGAGGCACGCGAAGAAATCATGTTCAAAGTGTCGAAGTGCTGACAAACGGTGCCAAAGTTTACAAAGGCGTGCTCTTCAAAAGTGCGCGAGTACTATCGATAAAAACCGAACCGGACAATTCTCGAAGAACGAAAAATGAAAAAGAAAACGTCGTTGTAAACATAAGTAACATCGGTTGTAATTATAAAAAAGAACACGAAGCGAAGTAAAAATCGTTAAACAATAAGTAATTTATTTTACCCAACTCCCGAATGTCGAGTACGCTTTACAGAGATTTTCGTGTCCTCACTTGATCATGATACTCACTGCCGTAGGTCCCTGCGAGATAGCGTTCTCCTTAGAGGCCTCTTCGACCTCCTTGAGCTTCTCCTCGGCCTTACGTTCCTTCAAGGCCTTGAGCAGCTTCCACTTGGACCCGGGTGGGCCAGGACTCACCTGGCCCTCCTTCAATGTCGTGTCCGAGCTTCCGCAGGACGAGGAGTCGATCTTGATCTTCGGTAGACTCAAGGTCGCCGTAGTAGCCGTCTCGGCGCTACCGGCTCCGTCGCGCTCGAGGCCTTCAAGGACAGTGCTTTCAGAATCCCAAGCTCCCGGGATGCTGACCGACACTTCGCTAGGTGGTACACTTACGCTACCTTCGCGGGACAGGGAATCCGAACCCTGCGGCATCTTCTCGCCGTGGCGCAGCGTTGAGCCGCTGGAGCTGCGTCGGGACTGCTCTTCGAGGTCCTTCGGCAGCTCCTCCTCTTCTTCCTCATCCATTGATTGTCCGGGACTGTCTGGACCGGAGGTCTCGCCCGAGGAGCCCTCCTCTGTAGACGGCACAGCCTTCTCTTTCTTGGCTTCTATTTCGTGCGCCCACGTATGATAATCGGTTACCCTGGCGAACACCGCCTCTACGCTTTCCGCGGACTTACGCTTCGGAATGGGCTTCTCGTCGCGATATCTATTGTCGTTCTCCTCCAAACGATGTTCTTTTATCACGGTGCCGTTCATTCTCGCGGTTCGCGCGTCTTCTCGTTCTTCTTTTCGTTGTTGATCCTTTGGCTTCATGACAGTCTTGAGCTTGAGCTCCTTCAGTACAAACGACATCTTCTCTTTCACCGTGTCGTCCGGTTGATAAACTTCATCTTCAGGTTCTTCGATCAGCGCTTCGGTCATCTCCATTTCGGACTGTCTCTCCAGTTCCTCGAGTTTTCTCAATTCGTAACAGTACCATTCGTCTTCAGAATCGATTGAGTCTTCGGTACTTTGCCGCCTAGATGACACTCTCGATGTACTTCGATACGAGTGCGTGCTGCGATTATCCTCGTCGGCTTCTCCCGAACGTGATCCAGCCCACGGGATCTCCAAAGACTGTTGGTGACGAGGCAAAAATCGAGAACCGCTCGTGGTGCTGTAGCCTCTTATGCTAGACGCTGACGGACTGCCTTCCGACGGGGGTGCCTCTTCTGACAAACTTGTGACCAGTTCCGGCAGTTTCGCGCTGCCGGACTTTTCGCTCTTCTCGCTCTTTTCCGACGCGTCTTCCGGATACTCGAAACTCGTCTCGAGAGTCTGCGTCGGACCTTCCTCGACGGATTTTTTCTCGTTGTTACTATCTTCGGTCATCGGTTGCTCATCCGATACTGTCGACGATTGTCGCTGGCGGTACTTGCCAAGCGCACGGGATACAGCAAATTCCATACTCGAGCCGCCGATCAACGTGACCGGAGGCAGTTTTGGTGCCTTCTCGTTAGGCGCCTCGTCCGAGCTGCCTGTCGATCTTTTAATGTCGCCGACGGTCTGGAAGATCGACGATCCACCGGATCCCGAGCCAGTGCTTTTTCCTGAAGCTTCCTCTTCGAATGTGGCTGCTTGGTCGTTCGCGTCAAGTTCGGTGATTTCTAACTTTCTCTGATCCTTCTCTTTAGTCCACGTATCTTGAAGAGCCTGTTGATGCAGCTGTTCCTGGTGTTGCTGAATCTGTTGTTGAAGCGCTTGCTGCTGCTGCTGAAGAACTTGCTGCTGAAGTGCCTGCTGCTGAAGTGCCTGCTGCTGCTGAAGCGCCTGCTGTTGCTGAAGCGCTTGCTGTTGCATATAATCTTTCTGCTGTTGTTGCATGTATTCCTTCTGCTGCGCCTGAATCTGTTGCTGTTGCTGCGCCATCATCTGTTGAGGCGGCTGTTTTCTCTTCGTGCTCGAAGTCTTTACTTTAGCGAAGAAGGGCGGTTCTTGAACAATGTCGGATATGACGCTGTCTTCGTCTTCGGACAAGCCGCTCTGTCTACCGCTGCTCCATTCGGTTTCAGATTGTTCCGGATCGGACAGAGATTGAGACTGATGGCTACGACGTTTAGCTTTCTGAAGAATGCCGGAAACCGTGGAAACCAGCGTGTGCTTTTTCTTCTTTCTGGCGGCCTGACCTCTACCTCGTCCTCTGCTTGTCATCTCGACTGCCTGTAATCTCTGCTGCTGGTCCTGATCCAGATCTTCTCGTCTGACGCCACCCGGCAACGACTGACTCCTGTGACGTTTGCTGAGATGCAAATCGGGCAACCAGTTGCTCATGGAACTCATCGCGTTCTTCAACGAAGAACCTCTCCTGACTTTCTTTGTTAGCTTGCTATTGTCGACATCGTGATCTTTCAAGTTCGTGGCAATACTGATGTATCCAGACTGCGAGACTATTACGCTCGAGGCGTCGTAATATTCACTCTGTTGCGTTTGTTGCTGATCCATTCTTGTGCTCTCGTGATCTTGAATATACTGATGTTCTCTTTGCCATTGTCTCTGATAACCGTCCGCGAGTTGCGCGCTCTCGGCGCTGGTTAGTCGTTGATTATACGCTTGATACTGTTGCTGATAGGCTTGCGGATAGTTCTGATTCACGTAAGTATGATGCTGCTGATACACCGAGTGCGTTTGATAAGCCGGTGGCTGAGGATATCTGCGATCCGTGTACGGACTCTGAGTGTAGCTACCGTCGGACGTCAGAGATCTAATGCTGGAAGACGTCGAGTCGTGCGGTATCTGCTCTTCCATCGAGTTCAGCCACGACGAGGTCTCGTTCGTCTCCGTTCGCGGCAAATTGGTCGCGCTCGTCGGATAGTACGAGAGAGCGTCGGTAATGTTACCCGTGGCAAACATTGTGCGATACATCGCTGCTTTGTATCCTTCGTGATTCGTCATGCCATCCGTGAATGAACTTCCACGCACTGGCTTTTTCGTGTGAGTCATGGTGCTCGGTGTTTCCGTATATTGAAAACCGTAACCGTCCTGATACGGAGCATACTGATCCATCAAATCGGAGTAGTAAGCCGAGGTAGTTGTTTTCGGTCCGTAGGATCCGGATCCGCTGGTGTAAACACTCGTGATCACTTGCTGTCGATTACTACCGGCCACGGAATAAATAGCTGGCTGTTCAGATCTGTAAATGTAATCCGCACCAGTACCAGAAGGTACCGAATCGTAAGTGTGCTGAAGACTCTGCTGACGACTGCGTTTCTTCGGACTTTGACAAGTAGTGGTTACACCGGGAGCTGGTGGTGGCACGAAAGAATAATCTTCTTTTGCCGGACTTGACTTACTGACTGTTGTGTATGCTGACAAGTGGTTTATTGTCGTTGTATACGGATGACTGCTTGTTGTAGTTGTTACAGTGTTTGCGAAGGCATCTCTACCTTCAGGAGTGTCGTACAGAGGTTCCTGCGTGATAGCAGTTCCGCTAGTAACCTCCGGGAGAGGCGGTATTGGGCTGGAAGTCCTAGTAGGTTGCGTGCTAGGTATAAGATTGCTCGCACGTGTGTGATCCACTGAGTAGGAAGTCAGCATCTTGGTGATGGAACTTTTCGGCGAGCTCGGCGATTTATCCAGACTGCTCCAGCCACTCATCGAGGACAGACCGGAGTCGGACTTTGCTGTGACTATGTTGGCGGCGCTACCAGTCTTCACAGTGTGCTTCGGCGAAACTCTCGGTGATTTAGGCGAGTGAGGAGTGCGAGGACTGAGACGACCTTGCTCCATAGAAACTAGTTTCTCCGCATTACGTAAGAAACTTGGACTTTGAGGTCTCTTTGTTTCTGGTGGTTCTCTCTGCTCCGCGCCGGACATAAGGAACGATTCGGTGGTGTCTCGCGGCGCCGGCGGAGGTGGCGAGCTAGGTGATGGACTGGGTGGTGTTCGACTCTCTTGGAACTCTAAATTAAGACGGGCCGCGCTGCCAAAGTAGCCGTCCTGTCTGGTGCGAAGACCTGAAACGCTGTGAACGCTCCCGCTGCCAGCCGACAGAGTCGGCGATGGCACTTTGTCGGCGGTTGTGCTGTAAATAGTGGGCGAGGCGCAGGTAACGGGCGTCGCAAAGCTCTCGGCCATCAGATCCGTCAGCTCTTTATTCTCCGCGTATCCTTTTGCGAAATTACCGACGTCTATCGGCAGCTGAATCACGGGTTCTGGACTCTTTTCTAATATGGCCGACGTGTAACCTAATCTAGGTGGAGTATACGTAGTCGAAATGGAGTCTAAATTGCTCCTGGACGTAGAAGTCAGTCTTGGCGATATGGATCTCGTTGTAAAGTCGCCGTCGGTGGCGAGTCCGCTGTCGGTGCTGACTCTAGAGATTGATCTACCGGTAGAGCTGGGACTCTTGGAAAAAGTCCAGCTGTCTACATCAGTCTCCGCGTAGATCTTTCTCAGTTGCTCATCTATACTGCTTGCCTCCTCAGCCAGTTTCGCTTCAGCCTCGGACGAATATTGGCTCCGCTTCGGCGAATCTATCAGTTTCGATTGCAATTCAATGAGATTTTGAGAATCTTTTTGCAGCTTGCTGGTTAGCCTGTCTATTTCATGCAGTTTCTCCAACGCCACGTGATCGAGGGAGCTAAGTCTCGAGAGTTGAGCGAGATCCTGCTCGCTGACGCATGGCGTATTTCCTCTATAGCTCTTATAATCCGCCGCGCTAAACACTTCGCCTTCATCTTCATCCGCTTCGTCCTCTTTCTTCATCAAAGAAGTTTGCATCTCTTCTTTGGTTGGTTGACTCAACTCTTCTAATTCTTTTTCTTTCGGTATGGACTTGTCAAAGATACTGGTATCCACTTCTTTCTTGCCGTTTATCTCCTCGTCCTCGGCTTCTTCCCAGATCATACCGAGCTGCGACGTCGGTCTCGATGTATCGCCGCAAATCAAGTCTTCTCTATAAGCGTTGTTCAAACTTCTGTAAAATGCTTCGTCAGGTATGTTGGCTTCCTCTTCAAGAGTTTCCAAAGTATCCAAATTTCTGTTAACATTCCTGTGCATGTCAGTGACCACAGAAGCAGCCGTTGTACTATCTTGTGTGAGCCCGTGCATTCTCGCGAGCTCCTGTTGAGCGAGCTTCTCTCGCAGCACGGCAGTCTCTTCGATGCCAATCGTTGTGCCCAGGCTCTTCGCGATCGCATCCAACTCGCCCACCGAACTCTGCTGATTGGCCAGAGTTTCTTCAACAATATTTATGGTATCGTGATTGCCGCCACTGGTGTAAAATTCGATCAGCTGACTGATCACCGTCTGCTGTTCGTACAGCAAGCCCTCCAGCTTCTCTAGTCTCTCCCACATCTTGATATATTCTTGACTGAGGAGATCCAATGCTCTCCATGCGTATTTGAGTTCGGTCTCGAGAATATTCAGCCTTGTGCCCAGTCTCTCCATATAATCGCCGATGATGTAATCGATGTTACCGTCGCCGGGTGCGGCGTAACTCGGCAAGACTGGTGAATGAGTCCTTGGACTAGACGGCGCTGGTCCGCCTAATTTCGTCGAATCCATTTTTGGCCTTGTTTGCTCTTACGATATACGTGTGTTGTAAATATTTGTATTCTCTTCTTTTTATTTTATTTTGGTTTTGTTACGCGTCTACGTTTCTAGCTGACGATCCCTGAGGCAATTCATCGTGTGTCGAGGCTCGCTTTGTTCGAATCAATTCATATTTCCCCCTTCGGACCGAGGAGGAACATGAATTGGAAATTGGTGAACCTCGCCGAGGCCATTCGTACAGTCGTGGTTTTGATCGTTGCGTCGGGTTTTGTGATGATTTCCATGTCGACTTGCTTTGAATTTTCACATTCCACACACATTCTAACTATGTTCTACAATCTCTTCAAACACTTTCTGCATCTACATGTGTCAAATGTCTATCACGTGACGTTTCACGACGCTACACCGCGTATACAAAGTTTGGAAGTCGTTGAGGCGCGACCTTAATAGAACGTCCAAGATCACGCGACACTCTGCAAATGACACTGTGTAACCAGTCTCGTACGCTCATGCCGCCGTTGGTATCTGTAAAACAGCAAAAAGCCGACCCCATGTGGCGTGATACAAGGGCGAACCGTGTATCAAGCCAATTCCGATACAGTTCCCATGGTATTTGCACTGCACCGATATATCTTCAAGGATATATCGCAGCGTAAAGTTGAGATAACAGAGTAAGGAACATGTCGAGCACTTTGTGCTCAAATGCATTAAACAGAAAAAAAAAATGTTTTGAATATTTTATGTGACCTAAAACTGTAGTTGTTATTTCTAGGGTGCATTATCGTATGTAATGTGACTTACAAATTGACGTGTCATTATCAAGAATTTTGTCTAATTACAACCTGTTGTTGTCTTTAATTCAAGCTCGACCGAAAAAAAAAAGATAGAAAAGCGAAGTTCCACTTTGATATAAATTGAAATCCTGTCGTGTTCATACGTGTCACCTAAATATTACTTCGCGTGCCACGATAGAATCGATTCGTCGTGTAATTTATGATGAAAATAAAGGATTTATAAGAGAAGTGCTTCGGTCCCGCACACGTCGTCGCGTTTATTGATCTAACGAGCGCTAGTGAATTCTACTTGATGTTCTACCGTAGGTTAAGATTCGCGTATCGGACCCGCTCGGATCAAAATAACCATCGCGACCCGAAAACCTCGATCGTATCTACATCCTGGATTCATGTGAACTGTCGTCGAGACCATTCTTTGTCGCCGGTATTGCTACCTAACACGCATAGCGATAGCAGGTTTTTATTTAACCTTTGTTGAATATTTTAAGAGAAAAGGGACTCCATTTTACGATTGTTAATTTTATAACACGTGGTGCAAGTTCTCGATAACAGTTAAAAACATGTTAGTGGCGAGCTATACATTATCATCCATAATAATTGAGCACATTAAAGAAAAAAAACATGCGTGCTCGTAAACGTGTCCTAAATGTTTAATTCTTTCTTTTCATTCTAGACTATCAATGTTTATATCCAGTACGTCGACACAAATGGCAGATAAAATCAAGAAACAAGCAAACTCGTAGGTACACTTAAAACATCACGCGATAAATTTCATCCTCGTGCTAAAATGAATTATTTCAGTCCCGCGATGCTGAACAACAGATAGCTCGCTATTTGCGATCGTGTATCAGGCGACACGTCCTTTTTTTTTTTTTGTCTTTTGCCTTCATATTTCTTACTCGGAATCCGGCGCCGTAGTTTTCGTATTATTTCATAGCTTTCTATCGGCTTCCTTCCAAAACTATTACGACCCGCGGAAAAAGAATACCCGCCGCGACGACGATATTGCGTTTGATGTGAATCCGCGGATTCTTTGGAGAGTCAAAAACGGGCGCTCACACCACAAAAAGAGACGAACGTTATATTACTGAAATTCAACTCGTGGAAAGATCCCTCGCCTGCTTGCAAATATTTTCTTCTCTCGACGCCTACCCCTCCGTCGAGTGAGCGGAAAACAAGGTTATCCATGCGCTATATCCCGTTTTCAATATACATACACATATATTGCTCTCTTATTTTGCGGCCACATTGCAGCACACGCGTTGCGTTTTAACCTTCAACGGCGTTATAAAATTATCGTCGTTAATCACATAATTTAACAGCTATTATTATACGACGGTTATTTGCGCGGCGTCGAGAGGAGCGTAGTAGGGCGTTTTTTATGCATCGGTTATTTTTATTCTCGTCTCGCAACCATCCCGTCGTTTTCTCAATTGCAGATGGCACATAGGCGCAGTAAAACCGAATGATTATCGATCTGTTACACTTATGCCATGCATAAACTGGATTGTTTGTTATGCTATGTCCGTGTCATAAGCGCAATTACTACTCGTGTGACACAAGACGGTTTTATTCTCGCATAATCTTTTCATACTTGTCACGTTGCAAGACGTTACATTATTACGATGCGATAGTAGTTTGATTTTAGTAATAAAAGTTTGCTTCTCTCGCTGTCCTTCGCCGCACGTTCCTGTGTACGGAAGTAAATTAAAAGCAAAAACGCGATGCCTCACGCGAGACATTGAAGCGGATCTCGTTTTCAACTACTACTTCAGAATTTACTTTAAGCCGACTTAAGCCGCTTCGTTATTAATTCAATTAAGAACGGAAGTCCGCGCGACGGATCGACGACGGAAAAGTCCGTCGGATATCGAGTATTGCGAACGCAACAAGTCACACGCCACACACGTCGCTGACGACGACTGTGTGTCGTGCCTGTTGAATGGATTTCATTTGCAAAATCATCCTCGGGACTTTCACATCCATTCCGAATGGATATCGCGTCGCGAGCACAGATCGTAAATCGATATTTTCATATGTCGCGCAATTGGATTTGTAAAACGAAAAAAAGAAAGAAACAAATCTCCGAAAGCTCCCGCTAGGAAGTTTTCGTCTTTGAAAAGAGGATTTCTCGATAAGCTTGCGAATAGAGTAGATAAAATGTCAGCCAGCGACGAGGAATAAAATTTATTATGCTTTACGGGGAGTGTGGAATATATTTGTCGGTCCGCGGAAAATTTGGGAATTTCTTGGTCGTTACATTTCATCTAATGTTTTGCCGCGCGCGAATTTGTCTTTGCGTCACATAAATCTTGCAGAAAAAAAATCTTCGCGCTCTTTTGCATATAAAAATAGTAGAAATTTATTTACGTGCTCTTTACATTCTCGAAAACGCGGTATAATAATTTGTTTTTTACGCTCCCACGATGCATGCGATATATCGTAAGTGGTATTTTAAGATGTGATTTGTGAAAGGTAAGCATGCTTATACGCGCCAGCGAGATTATTTTTATCTGACGCAAAATAATGTAAAATACACTTAACCGGGTGAAACATCTCGTTAGAGAGAAACCTTCGCCCGGCCGCTTTGAGATAGGATAAAAGACCGTAACCTTGTTAAAAGGGGGCCGAGATTAATTCACAACGCGTCACGTACAAGCGAAAAATGGGACAGCCCTGCGGGAATTTTGCAGTTTACCACCGGAGATTTTCTTATCCATCGTATTTATGGTGGAGAATTTTGCTTTGAAACTTGAAACGCGCACGAAATTGGCCAACGGAGAGAATTCGTGGGTGTCTAAGGATAAAGAAGGAAAATTAGTTGTTTGCATATAATTACTTGCATATCGCGCGCGATATATATTGTTTCCCAGAATTTTGGGGTAGTTCGCTGTTTATGCGGTATCTCGGTGTATATGCAATTTAATACTGTCATAAATTTTAATTTTCAATTCCGTCGCGATGTTCTTGAGAATGCTTTCGTTCTAATTAATGCTTTCTCTTCAAGTTTCCCATCAGGAAGAAATAAATTGTTCTTTTATAGTTCTCTCTCTCTTTCTCTCTCTCTCTCTCTCTTTCAGGATTGCAGAAGTGGAATGAAAACTGAAATTTATTCTCCTTAATGTTTATCAACTACATGTAAATTTAAGTGTGTAGTTTAACTTTAAAATCTTTTTCACACCACATACGTTATCCCACATAATGCTTGTGCATCTCATCGAAATATCTTATCTCGAAATAAGATCGCGATATCGATACAATTAACTTCGTCGTTCGACGCGAGAAAATTGTTCTCCATTTCCTTTATTGCAATTTTGTACCGGACAAAAGTTTCGTTTCGCCGAGATGATCGTAGCCGTTGTCTTTACTTGGATCTTTTTCCCGTATCTTCTTATTGAAGATACCGGGATTATTGTGTTCTTAAGAAGTCTATGTAGGTCGATGGTTGCGTCGGAAGTAGAATATAAGAGAGAGACCGACTTTAATCCGATTTCCGGCGTGGAGAAAACGACTTTCTTGCAGATGGCAGGGTCAACTCTGCGAAAATTTATATGACATTCTGTGAAAGTTTAGGTTTTTGTAATATAACGCCTCTCTCTCGTGAATTAATCACAAGATTAAGCGAAATTCATCAAGAATTGTCAAGCAACAGGTCTTCCTTCCACTAGTTAGTATCGTTAATTGTTGCGACATTGCATCCTAGAAGTTTCGGCGATATTGCGCCGAGTAAAAGAAAGAAAAGAATTGATCTGCGTTATTCTGCCGAATGTTGCGCTTAAATTGCCGTGTTCATAAATTTTCGATGATTAGAAGCACCATATAAATCACTTCGCAAAATATGTTAATGCGACGGTAAACACAGTTTTGACGTAATGTATCATTTAGTGTAATTCAAAATACAGCAAGAGCATAATAATGATTATGGGTTTGACTATGTTTGCTATTGCTCTTGTCTATGTACAATATTTAATTAACCGGAAGTTACAACAATATTCTATTCTGTGTATTATAAGCCGGTTGTTCATATTACGAATTTAATTGTAATCAAAGATATATTAACGCATTAAAATATTACACAATATTGTTACACAACTGTTTTACACACACTCTAGTTCTCTCTCTCTTCTTCTGCGTACATATAAACTGTAGTTTATATTTTCAATAAAAGCACGTAACTTAATTTCTCGTGAAAATATATTTCACGAAAGAATATTTCTCGGTACGGGATAATTTAAATACCCAGCGTCATATAAACCGGAGAGAATTTTTTTGCGTACAAAATATATCTTTTTTTATTAAGTTTTGCGCGCCCCGAAATATCGCGCCGTAGATTTACAAGATGCGTTGTCGTAATGCACAATATATTGTGGCTACCCGGCGCAATTCAGTTTATACAACCGATAAACCGCACTATGGAAGAAGTATTATGGTCTTGGAAACGACTCGCGGTGCTTTCGCGTGATATATATATTACATAATCTCAATATCGATACTGTGCTCTCTCTCTCTCTCTTTCTGTCTCTTGTCCCTTGTCCGAAGTTTATGCGCAGCGATACGTTTTGTAAAACCAAATGACCGATCAGAAACTATAGAAGAGACCTGGACGCTAGCTGGTTCAATAAGTAATCCGTTAGACAGACAAGGTACAACGTACCCGACGCTGTGTATGCGAAGATATTTATGCTCGATAATAAATTTTAATGACTTTCGCCGGGCGCGACGGTGGCCCGGCGGTTTTCATAGGAAAACCCGTTCGTACGGGATGTCGTTGGTAATCCTACCGGAATTGTCGTTCTAGGTTTACGCGTGCTGAATTTCGGGAATGCACGCAAAAGTCGGGTCACGTAAACCGCGCGATATTTACGGTTTGAATAAAATTCAGTCAGTCATCGAAGATTGCATCAAATATTTTACGAGATTACGTATCTATTCTCTTCTTGTTGCCTTTCGCGGTTAAATAGTTTCGCCAGATGCGTCGATAATTCAAGAGATAGATTTTCATTCGGTTGTTTTCGACCTAGAAAAGAGATTGACATTTTGTTCGACTCTACTTGACTGAAACAAATCGGTCTCTCTAATGTTTTCGTAATACTTCTCGTTTCACGCGGACTCAATAAAACTAGCTATTGTTTACTTCCTCACGAACGCATAAAATACAGGCGAAATCATTAAGAGGCGGATTTACGTTGCTTCCTCTTTATCTTGCTCGGAGAGTGTTCATTTCTCAGGGAGAAGGTAAGAACCCACGGCAAGATGAAATTGGATCTTATCTTGTAAGTCCCGTGCATGACTTCTGCGGCTAAACATTTACAATCGTATTCGTTCCGACAACGAAGACAAATCTAGTTGTTCCAGGGATTGTATGGAAGATATTTTTTATCGTGCCGCGAGCAATATTGCACAATAAAGTCTAAACGATAACTCCTACTTTTCGTGGTGGATGTGATAGTCCGTCCCGTACGTTCCCGAGTGACATATCTTCCGTGTCACCTCTCGTGCTTATTTGAAGAAGTCGCTTGTTCTCTCAAGGAGGTTGATCTCGAGTGGTATCCTCCTGACGCCACGTAGGAAAAATGATTTGCTTTGCAATCCGCCGGGAAGTAAGAAATAGCGAAACGAAGCATGTTTTCCGAAGGAGCACAACGAGTGGCGGTGAAATGGATTTCGATTTTGCACGGATGTTGCGCGTGTATTGTCGGCAAATTGAAAAAGCCAGGCTACTGGCAAGTGGAGATATGTGGTCCGATGTCGCGCGCAATAACGTACCGAGCATTCGAAAGTTTTGCGAATGTAATTCCTCAGAAGCAATTGCTCACGTTCTATCTCTCGCAAAGGAAATTCTTTGTTATTACATATTAGATATCTACGTTCGCAACAATTGGACGCAATTTTTGCTCTTTATCGTCGGCCTGCCCGAGGCAATACTCGCGATCGACCGAGAGAGAGTTTCCGTTTAATGAAGATAATTCTTGTTCGCGACGTTCGTTAAATTTTTCCTCGCGCGAGGACAAACCGAGAAACGACAACGGAGTCTACTATATACAGGCACTTCCGTAAGAAAACTCCCGCTGTGACTTCCTTTTTTCGCAGAAATACATTTCTCATCGACACACCACGAAGTCAGCGGTCTCGATCTAGCAAACTTCGAACTTTGAACAACTCCAATGGTATGTTGTTAGTTTTTCTCCTTTTTGTTGCAATAAAAAGAGTAGTATTGGAAAATCGAACTTTCTGACCGGTCTCTCAGTTTTCCTAAGAATTCCTGAGAAAAATGATGCTTTTAGATATTTGATGATATCGAAATAGTGTTATCGCGAATTGCAATCCGCACCGGCCTGCGCTGTATTTCTTATTTAAAATTGCGCCATTTTGTTCAATAAGTATCTCTAATCAATACACCGCATGATGGTATAAATTAAGACTAACGTAAAATAACTTTTTTAATTTATTTGTGTTTTGTGAAAAGTAGAAGATATAAACACAAGCTGTGTTCGCTTTCCTTTTAGACTACAATTGAGAGTTTGCGAGTTGATACAACGCGAAACCATCGCGTGATGCTTCGAAAATGCTTCTTCCACTTTGCAACTGCTCGCGAGCGTATGAACCAAGATTAGTTTTGAGCCGCAAATTGTGTGCTGTAAAGTTTTCAAAGACGTTAACTCAACAATATCTTCTTTGTCTAGCGATTATTATAACTTTATTTCCGCAAACTGGACTTCGCCCTTCGGGGATATCGTATATTTGCGCCGCGAATTACTTATGCGTACGCGAATCGCGCGTGTCGACCGGCGTGTAATTGGGTTACCGGTAACATTGCGCAGTTGCGTGTTTTGCATCGTTATGCGGGAATGAACTGTCGTCGACGTCGGGTCGTCGATAATAATTACAACGAACGTTAACATCGCAGTTGCAGGCGCGTTTTCCCGACTATTTTCCACGGCGAGCGAATTTGAACGAATTTTGCTTACAAACAGCAACAAACTAACAGCAAGATAAAAGGCAAAATGCGAGGCGTGTGATCTCTCGTGCCCGTGAGGTTCCCGGATTTCCCAGCTTTCACTCCCGCGCGCGTCGAGGATCAATATTCGCCAGCAGCCCACCAAAACTGTGTGCGAATCTATCTATCTTCTTCTCCCTCTTCTCCTGCCTCTCTCACTTTCCCTATTGCGCTGAATCCAACGTTTATATCTGTCTTTATGTACGCGGTCCTATACTTTTTCGTGTCCCTGCTGTCCCCTCGTGCTAAACAGCTGTGCCTCGAAGCCTTTAAATACCGAGTCCCGCACGATCCCGAACTTTATTTATTGCTCCGACAATTTCTCTTTCAAGTCGAGAAAAGACCTCGTGTTCCTCCTCTCTCTCTCTCTCTCTCTCTCTCTCTTTCTTTGTAGTAGTTTGTACAATTGATTCTCTCTCTTTCTCTCTCTCTTTTCTATTCGTCTTGAATCGGCACTTCTGCGCGCGTGACTGGAACTTTATTCACTCAAAGCGACCTCTGAGGTTAAGAAGGTGAAAAAGAGAGAAAGAAAGAGAACGAGAGACAGAGAAAGGGCGCAAATTGTGTGCAAAATCTACCGTTCCCCTTCATCGAGTCCACTTTAGATTTTCATTCATACAAATGTTGACCCAATGCCCACATTCATTCGAATCAACGCAATCGGTCGCATGATTTTCGTGCTATCGTGATCCAAAATAAATATCGACGGTCCAACAATTCTCCCCTCTGTTTTTCTCTGCCGCGTCGTTTGTCGTTCGCTCACCCTCGCTCGTTAAATCGAATGATATATGCGCAGCGGTTTTGACCTCGATCTACCACTAAGTCCCTGACGTCGACATGTTTTGCGTCACATAAAAAAAGTTTTCCCAAGTTTAGAAGCTTTGAGGGGAAGTTTTTTTTTTTTTTTTTTTTAAACGTCGGTTTCTCCAAACCGCTAATGTCGCGTATAGTCACGCTTACATAACGGATTTGTCATGCCCAAATATTACCGTCATTAGAACGTTCGAACAACAAGACGCGGTTTATTTCACGCGATTACGTCGTTAACACACCGTCCAGATTCCCTATTGGTATTCAGACAAGCAAATCGGCGACGGATATTCGAATAATCGGCACATTTACGGAAAGGAAATGATCGTTAGTCCGCATTGTCAATCGCCAACAACTTCCTCGCTTCGCTATCGAGTTATCGATTTCGGATCATACCGCATGCAACGCGGACATTTAATTCGAGAAAGAGGAGAAAAAAGAAAAAATTACGACGCTGGACAGGATATTCTCGATGTATGGTGCAAATTGTAATTCTCCGCAAGTTTACAATTTCGCCGAAATAACTGGAAATTGTCGCCGCATAATCCAGTTAGTTACAAAATTCGCGATAATTAATTTCTCACAATAATTAATTTCTCTCTCTCTCTCTCCTCATGTAATTACTCACATAATTATGAGTCCGTGAAAATATATTTGAAGAACTGTATAATCACGCGCGCGTTATTAATTCCACGGCAGTCGTACCACCGCGCTGTCATACTTCACGCGGACGGAAGTTGTTTATAACGCAAACTTGCACAAATACAAGAAGATTAATTAGCTGTACTTCTGCGAGAAAAACTCGAATAAAAGTCCGCTCTCGTCATTATCGACGTTTCGTTTAATGAAACGTACGAAGTATAAATCCGCAGCAATTAATACTACAAAAATAAAGAGAAATAACAATTTGATCGCGACTTTTTGTTATTACGAATGAGAACATCGTAATTATAATTCTCTTTCATTTTTCAACCCGGTATTCAGCTACTTGATAACAAGGTTGTTAGGATGCAAATGAGATGGATCAACGGATCGATAGGTGACACATTCAAGGCTGAAGTGGGTTTGGGGAGGGGTCGGCAATCCCCCTGCGGGAAAAGAATCAAGGAGTTTCTTCAGCGGGATCGGAGACACGGGAGGGGGAACCCTATTTCTCTCTTGATGAGCGTTACGTTTACCTTCAAATTAAATTCATGGTCTCAAAATATTTATTTTTGAGTCAAGTCGCAAAGATATTGCTCGTGAAAATATACACACACACACACAGTAAATTTCTCACATTTACGATTGCTTCTTTAAATTCTCTCCGGCTGCGGAAAGATCTCAAACAAATAAAATCCCGAAACCCAAACGAACGGAACAGAAACTCTGCAAGTGATAATTAAATAACTCTAATTTTAATCAAGATGCTTTTTTTTCTGTAGCACGTTTGTTTGTTGAAGAAAAGAAGGCAACGTGGCAAGCGAAACTGTGTGTGCAACCCTGAAATTCTAGCTTGGAATAATAACACGTGCTTAACAGCTGTGTATGCCAGAATGTATGTACATACGTGTACACACACATGTCGTGTAATATACGGCTTCGCATCGGCGATTAAGCAGAGTGTAATAACCAGCCGCTCGTTACATCGATCACGAGCGTCTGGTACAAAAATCGTTAGGACGCCGGCTAGAAGGCGCTGGAGGGCAATCTCCACTGGATAGCGATTGCTTTTAAATACAGGTATCAGTCTTTCTTGATATGGCGTGACGATAATTCGCGACGGATCGATACGCGAAATTCTTCCATCTGAATAAGACGAAAACGCCCGCTCGTAAAACTGTCCTTCCTTTTCCCTCTCTCTCCTCGTATGAAAATCGCTCATATCACGCGTTCCCGAATTCGTTTCCTTTTTATATATCAACTCGATTCGATAGCCCGAGCTGTCCTTTCGTCCAGGCAATCGGCCGATAAATCTGTAAAGGATCGTCGGAGCTTTCCGCTCCGAATCGCGTCGCACCGAAAATTTGCTACATAAATCGGAGATTTACGACTAGCTATCCTCTTTTTTTTTGTTAATGGTGATCCGTAGATAGACAATGCAATACATAATCTGCATATACACGTAGACTGATACGGACGCTCCAATTTTGTTTGTGACTCTGATAAAAGAAAAAAGAGGGCATCGAAAAATACGCAAAGTCGCCTGTTATTTTAAATGTTCGACGTTGTACGTTGTATCGCGGCAAGAATGTAAAGTGTCCAATGCGTGGGAGAAAGAGACAGCCAAGCTCTCTCTTTCTCTTTCTCTCTCTTTCTGTAGCAGTATTGATCTACCGGCGGAAACCGCGGCATTCGAATTTCTAAATCGGGTCGACGTCTAACAATAATTTTCGAGAGAGTATTTCGAAGTCAACCACGGGGTCACTGGTGTTGCTGGGTCAGCCGGGGAGGCGTAGTTTCGCGACCGAAAACGCGAAAATTCAACGGCGTGATTGACAAAAAACGCCTCTCTTCGGAAAGTCCCGATAAAATTACGTTCCCGATACAGATAGGTAAATCGCTCTCTCTGGTTCTAGTACGGGTGTCGCGTCGAACAAAGTGTTAAATTAATTCGTTATCGATACCGGGTCGAGTACGTAAGTGGTGACGATAGACGTGTGCGTGCGTATACGTGTGCGAACGCGAATGGCGGACTAATCGTCGTTTTATTTAACGACGGAAAATCGAATCTAACGGTAGCTTCTATATATACGAGCGGAAACGAGCCGGGCGTGTCGATCAAGCTGTGCTTCGTAATTAGTCGAGCTTCGTCGTAAATGAAACGCGCGCGCGCGCGCGCACACACACATACATCCAGCTGCTTCCTTAAAGGTGTCTCCGAGGACTTGAATCGAATTTGCTCTCTGTAGACTTTTCCTCGAGCTTAAGAGTGCAACTTCGAGCGAACCCTTCGTAATTCCCTTACTACAAACACACAACCGTAGCTGTGTGTCCAAGAAAAGAAAATAGACGGTTACGTTCATTTCTGTTGCTGCTGGCTACTGGTTAAAATGATCAAAAGCATGTTTGAAAGAGAGAGAGAGAGAGAGAGAGAGAGACAGGTTGTTCAAAATATTTCATACATTTTTTAAAGACTTTTCGAGAGATATCAACCGCGTACACATCCAACCCGTCCACCATTTCGGTCGCCGACTTGGTTCGTGTAACTGTATTATTCAAAGCATGAAATTATTTAGAAAATTCTTCTCTCTCCAAATTTTGCGAAGTTTGATCCGATGATCCCGCGGAAAATCCATAAAATATCGCGATCGCGTTGGTAACATCCTTTGTGACATCCGGAAACCGCAATGTATTTGCTTTATTATTTACCCCAGGTGTGTAAATGAACGTAGAGCGTGTAAATATCGTTTGCGCTACGTACATTTGTACACAACGTGCAGGTGTTGTCGCAGGTGACACGTCTCTCTCTCTATCTCTCTCTTTCTCTCTTTTTCTCTTTTTCTGCGCACTCGTGAGTTGTTTGCTTATTAGATAGATGTAGAGAGAAAAGAGCGCAACTGAACTGCGCACATGCAAGAAAAATAAGAGAACTCCGTAGGAACGAAGAAACGTGTCGTCGTTCGCAATGACGCTGCTTTCGCTTCCGTCTCTGTTCAACGGATACGGTTCGCTTCGCTTAAGCCGACCGTACTTAAAACCTTTATCACCGCCGTATTCGGCAGTCTCACGGAGTATAACTCCGTGAAACTTTCCGCAAGACCGGAGCTTTCGTAAAATTACTGAATATTTTGCCAGCGGACGATGAAGCCGAGTATGGGGAGGA
This sequence comes from Pseudomyrmex cubaensis, assembly GCA_014825685.1. Taxonomy (NCBI): domain Eukaryota; kingdom Metazoa; phylum Arthropoda; class Insecta; order Hymenoptera; family Formicidae; genus Pseudomyrmex; species Pseudomyrmex cubaensis. Next base: position 211,477 of record QVOA01010624.1, on the reverse strand, counting down.
GACGGCATACCGGGAACAACTTTACCCGGTATGGAGGACGAAATGGACGGTCTGCCGGTAGTTCCGGGATTTCGAAATCCCACGGATTGAGGGAACAGTCTACATATATTGTGCTCCCCGCACATGGAAACAAAGTCCGAAGTTTCGCGTCAACAATTTTGCGCCACCGCGTTTCGCCCTTTATTTTATGGACGGATATTAATAAATAACGTAACACCGTGTTTCAACAAAATATTTTATTATTGTAAACCCGCTGAAAACACACAGAGCGTGTTAAATTTTATGTATATTTATTGAACGTTCAGCTAGAAATCTAAAATAAATGCAGCGATAAATGAAATTTTTTTTTTTTTTTTTGAATAAATGTTTTTAATCGTTAGATATAAAACGATTTTCCAAAACCGAGTGTCGATAATGAAATCACACTAATGAAATCACACTAATGAAATCACTAAAAATATAATCCCAAAATAATTAGAGATTGAATGGAGAGTTCCTATTGCGCATTGGTCTCTATGTTTCCTATCTCGACGGATTTCAAGCAATTTTCATTTCTTCCCAAGATGTGCTCGCGCGTTTAACTGAGTAAAAGGCTAAACTGCTTTATCTTGATCAAGAAGAAGAAACGTATTTTGTGCGCGATTTCAAAGAACGTGTATCGAAGAAGAGTCCATAGAAAACGGCATTGTGTAAGTTCCCGTTCAATCGGACGAGCGGAAGTCACAGATAAGCCGTCGCTTTGCTTCGAACAGCAGTTTCATTAGTTAGCACAACAAAGTCATTCCTAGTGTTCGTATCGTGCTTTCGATAAGGTAAAGAGACCGTGCGCGCGCGTCTTGCGATGGAATCTCCGAAACGGCATGTCGCTCCGAAACCGGCAATTATGACAACGCTCGGAGAAACGCGCGATCACGTGCACACCGTCGCGCTCGGAGCCAGTCAATGCGAGAAACCAGGCCGCACGTGCCGGTCAGTCCTTCACTTCCGATCGAAGAACTTCGTGAATGGCTGACTCATATGAAAAAAAAAATCGCATAAGAGCGCTCGTTCAATCAAACCGGGATCATTAATTAATTCCTGCTTTGGAAAGGCGAGATCGAGGCGCAAGTAACTTCGTCCCGACTCTTTGTTGAAATGCGAACTAAATTTATGACGTAGAGGCTTCAGGCAAAGACCGCCGTCTGTTTTTACACGGCTGCTTCGAATGCAATGTTCGCGGAAGAGAGCAGGCACACATTGTGCGAAACTAGTACCCGGAAATGTAACACAATTACTGACGTACTAACCGATATTCAAGAGAGCGTAATGCGCACATCGCGCGGTATGCTTTGATTTCGGGCACGTGGATAGCACGACTAGTTGGAATGAATATGGGAAAGCGCCATTATCAAGTGGAGTTGTACATGAATCTCTGGATAAGCGCGATGTATAATGTTCTGAAGTTTGTTTCAGAGCGATGTCTCTCTGAGCGCAATCTGTCGTGTTTCACAACTAATATAATCGGTCGAATTGAGCATTGATGTTCCGGCTCTGTACAGGGTTCATTAAATAGAGGGTTATCAATATAACCTAGCGGCGAAGAGAAATTTATGGACTTAATATTGTCCCTAAAATTACAGTGCTCACTTCATTAAACTATACGCGACCGGTTGAAAGCCAAGACCGAAGAGATTACTCAGCGCCTCGAGTGCGCTGCAAAACACTAAACAACGCAGCTATGTAGCGCGCTAATTAGAGCGCTAAATTAAATTAAGGTCCGTGAGAAGGAACTGTGCTTTTAGAATATTTCGCAATCTCGTGAAGCTAAGCGAGAGACAAGAATGTTATTTGGAGTATTGAGTATTAAATTGAACGAAATAAAGTTAAAATAACGAAATTTTTACATATTGCGTTACAAAATATAATTTCTGTGTGCGTGTGTGTATGTTGATTGTATAGTTCACGAACTAGAGATTTTCTCAAAGGATCTGCGTGGAAAACAAAATAAAATTGCCGTTTTACTTTTTTTTTTTTTGCGTTTCTGTCCAAAGCTTGTAGAATGAATTTGTCCGGAAATTTAGTTCCAAAAAGTCATCAGAGAATTTGATATTTTCGCGAAAGGAACTATGTGGACGCTCTCTCTCTTTTTTTCCTCCTGCTATTGCGCGTCTCGACACGACAACTTTCTTTTGAAAATGCCCCTTGGAGTATTTCTCCTTTGTTCTCTTCTCGAGATCCCTTTCGTCCGCCGCGCTTCAAGCAGAAGGAAAACTTTTCCCTTTATAAAATCCCGATTCAAACTTTAGTCCGACGTGTAGAGACAATTTTTCACCCGATGACTCCGGTTACCGCGTAGCCCTTTTATTGCAATTAAGAAAAATCGATTTCGAGGTTCATTGCGGTAGAAAGAAAATACGATCGTACTTCTCGATTTGCATTCTCGGCCGATCTTCAATTTCGCTCTCGGCGAATTCGTTTTACAGTCATAAAGTGAAAAAAAATGTAAGAAAAGGGAGAAATTCTGCGGTATTCAGGTTTTCATTTGCATTATTTCTATTCGTCGAACGCTTCGTCGAACGAGGGAGAGAACACGCAAAACCTATTACTCTGGAAATAATCTCTTTGAACGAATCATTTCTCTCGCCATTTGTAAAAACTATTTAATAGTAAATCGTGGAAAAGCGGACGGTGTCGCAATGTGATACTTTGTTTCTTTTCCTCCGCAAGAGTGCGAGTTTCCTCGTTCCAATTAAATGCATTCCAGATGAATTGTGAAATTTAGCGCAGCCACGCGCGGTGCATTTAAATGAAATTCTAAATTAGATTATTACCGCGTTTTCCCCGCACGTGTGTCGCGCGCGAAAGGTTCGTGTGTTTCAAACGAACGAACGAACGGAAACGCATTAAGCACGAATTAATTATCAAGTGTCTCTCGCGGTTACGCAGGGAAAGTTTTAATTGATCTTTTTAAACCGTGTCGGTAAAGGAACGCACATTTTACATGTGCCCGGGCGCTCGCACACAACAGCGCGGTCCTTTTAGAGCGCGCGAAACGTTTTCTCATGCCATCGGCACTCTTTTGCAGCGCGTATAAAGGACATAACGCATTTATCTCGAAATACACGCACTCAATTAATTTTATCAACGTAACTCAGGGACGCCTACACATGTGCGACACGTTCTAAAATACATGGCGTTGAAATGCAATGTCGTCCGCGGCGAACACGCGTATCGGTTGGTTTGCAACACGCGCGTTCAAGTCAGTTATAGGATATATACAGCTCGTATCTTTGTGCGGTGAAGTTCAACTCGTTAGAGACGTGAATTATAAATGCGTAATACAAGGGAAATATACATATGTGTGTGTGTGTGTGTATACATATGTAATAAATATACATACATATATGTATATATATGTCGCAAACCAACAGGTATCCGATTAAGCCGTCTCATCATTCCGATCATTCCGCGATTTAGCGACGATTGGATTGTGACGTCGCGCGACGCGAATTTCTGCGAATGAACACTTTAAGCGCGTCGAGCGCGAAACACGTGAAATCTCCATTTATATGTATACTCACGCAATCGCATAAGATACTGAGATATGTGATTAGCGTATTCCGTTGGGACGGAATCGTGTCTCCAAATCGAGGAATCGAATTATGCGACCGCGTGCGTATAGTGTGTGAACATTACACCGCGAATTGGTTTTGCATACATTCCAGTCGTCGTGCTCGTTCGAATGGCCTGCGAACCACGTGCGCAGCGCGCGGATCATCTCTATGTGGGATGCAAAAGTTCAACATTTGTTCGATGCCCTCGCGACGCTAACGAACGTCGATCGCGTTTTCGCGCGGAAGTGTCACCGATAACGACGATTTAATGTTTTTGCGCGTTTCGTGATATTTTCCATCGAGAGAACGAACGCGCTATGGAACGCGTAGCCACTCGAAAGTGTTCACCGGGCTGCAGTCGTTGTTTAGCGCCCGTGTGACACATCCATAAACGTCATTAATTAATTTCTCGCCGCTAACGAGAACGGGATTAAAGCGAGCCTTGCTTGGTATTTGATGCCAGCAAAATTTGACCAAGAGAGAGAGAGAGAGGTGTTAAAACTTTCAAATGGTCCGGCATGACAAAGTACTCGATCCACTTGGCCGGCACCGTTACGGGTCAACGGTATCAGCGGAATTGAATATTCCATGTTCTTGTAATTAATTCAATCAAGATATCCTCGATACCACGGATCGATGCACCTGCCAAATTTCTATTTCGCACGAATCGAATATGGCGGACGTTGTTAGCATGTCGATTTGTTTCCGCGCGCGTTTGACATAGAAATCAGCGGGAAACGCAATATTTTCTCAAATAATATTCTGATCGAAAATGCATAACGTGAAAAAACAGAGACAAGCAAAATATGTACGTGCAAAGCGAAAATAGCGATCAAGCGAGTAGACGCGAAGTATTTCGCAGAGAGAGATTGCGATTCTGTCGTAAGAAGTGAAGTCTGCGTTTTTCGTTTAATTACAACACATTAAAGAGATGAATTAGATATTGTTTACAAGAATGTATCAAACGTGATCGAGCAACCGCTGAAGAAGATTAATCGGAACGAAAGCATTTACTCGCGCGGAACGGAATTCAGAGATCGAGAGCGGAGAGGAGAGAAGCCGCAGCGTCAGAAGAAGAATCGATCTGTTTGGTGTACATCGCAGCTCTTGTCGCGGGAAGGATTCTGGAACTTGCGGCCTTGAACCCGTCCTCGATATCAGACGAGGTCTGAATTCCAAGTTCGGAGGAGAGTCTCGACCGGAGCCTCGCAAGATAGATGAGGCGGCAATTATCTCTCCCGCACATAATCGCAACTTATTTAATAAATCTTGTCGGCGAAACTTTACGATCGCAGCGCATTAAAAGAGCGTCATTAAAATGACAAAAGCGCGGTTTTACAACTCGAGAGATATATCCGGCGAGCGATTAAAATCAGAAATCCGGGAGGGTTCAACGCGCTCTAAGGTTCCACTTTTAATGTCTGCGGAATCTTTGGCGAGAAGAGAAGGAGGATCTGTTTGCCTGAAATCGCCTTGACTCACGAATTGGAAGACTCAACAAGTACGCGATCCTTTCAAATTACGGAAAGACGCTGCAGTCTGCGGAATTCCAGTGTGCTTTCAGCGACTAGATAAAGGAGGCGATAGAGCCACCTTGCTAAGAAGTAGGACGGATTATTTCTTATACGTCGGGAAAGAGCGAGTAAACCGACCGTGCCGTGGTCGGAGAGGAACGAGTTCCTCTCCTCGTCGTTTCGTTCGTCGTCGGCTTGCTTGGCCACGATCGATGCCGGCGGGTTGTCTGGCTGTGTGTGCGCGTGTATACGCGACAGTTTCGAGCGCGGCCAGTCCATTACTCCGTCCCTTGGTGTTTCGGAATGACCAGCCAACGGAACAACTAGTTTTCATCCTCCTATATTATCCGCTGCTCCTTGACTGCTCGGTTTCGCTCCGACAAACGGCAGAGACAAACCGAGCCGAGCTCCGGTTTGATCGTCGAACCAACAACAGTATCCGATATCTCTCTGATAAGAGAAACACCACCAGAGGTATCGAATCTCATCAAAACACGGACGCAGACACGATATTAACATATTTGCTTCCTCTTTGAGAGCTGAGAGACATTTAAATTATTTTATTGAATTTTAATTTTTGCAGTGGAAAATACTCTACTGAGAGGATTCAAGTGTCGAATCTATGTAATCCAGTGAACCGATAGCAGTTTCACGTTACACAGTTAACGAATCGATTAGCGCCGACGTGTAATAACGGGGACGAGCCTTCCAACTTTCGAAGAAACCAAAGAAAATCAAAACTTTACATTCACTTTGCGAGTCCGACAAAGATTATCGTTTTCCGCCTATTTCCGACGCTTTAATAATTCCCAAAGTTTTCCGTGTTCGCGAAATCATGGGGGTGGACCTTAATTCGCCTAATCGATTTTGCTTTCGCAAAGGGGCGCAGACGCACGCTCGCTGGCACAAAGACGAATTAACGGTAAAACACAAAGGCCAGCCGAGACCGAATCTCTCGCGACCGTTGACCTTTGCCTCAGCACGCGAGACTCTCGAAAACTCTCCTCCTTTCGTCGTTCCGATCCGATTGTGCAATGGCGGATCATTTCTTTTTTCGAAAATCTCGAAGCGCATTCGCGGCCTCAACGCGCCGCCGGGAGGCCGATCGATTATAGCGGCCGTTCGTGTTTTCAAAGTTTCGCGTAACGAGCCGTGACGCGAAAGTATTTCTCGGTTGCTGAACTTTACCTCTGAACTCGGAGCAAAACGTGCAAGTGACGTTCCCTTCACTGACGTAATGATACCACAAGAAAAATACGAGAGAAACTTGTCACGAGTAGGAAAAACCGTCAAAAGCACGAGTAGAAATGTGCACTATAACAGAACACTGAGCAAATGTCACCGGGGCGTCACTCTTTGTTACACGAATGCAAGATTCCGAATGATGATTCTTCTCTCGTTTTCTTTCTCCGCGATCGGACACTTCATTTCTCATCGGTTGATCGACGGTTGAATGTAACTGACTTTCATTTATCAGCTTCGTTCGAGACCGAATATCCGAGCGCGGAGGTAAAGGCGTTTTTGACTTTCCCGATAAATTAGAGTTTACAATCGCATGAGAGGAGCGGAATTCGCGCATTCGGTTGCCTACGCGCTCGCGCCGACGACTCACAGTGACTCGATTGCACTTTGTACCCGGTACAAATCCTAGGCTCAGAAGAGATGCCACAGAGCGGATATTCAAATGGAGAGATTACAGGGTGGCCCTGAATATCCATGAAGCGCAATAATGTTGGGCTGTTATCTTGGCTCGCGATCGCGCAATCGCGCTTTTTCGTCTCCGGACGCGAGCTCTCAAGTTCCGAGCAAAACGTTTCTCGTGGAGAGCGAGACGCGATTAAATTTACTCTCTACTCGGAATGACTGAGAGAGAAAGGAAGATAGAGAGAAAAAGAGAAAATACATAAAAGCGGTTATTAGGAGCCTAGGCAAACTCTTTAAGGTCATTACAGCGATGCAAATGTGGAACTTACAGGAAAGTGCTTTTGCAAAATGCAGAAAAATAAAAGATAAAAGGAAACATTTTGCGTACAAGGTAGATGTAAAACACACAGAAAAATACATTATTTCGGTAAAAAACTTTTGTCTTTAGTGCAGCAGTCGGAGCATATTGTTCTTTAAATGATTAGACGTAATAAAGACAAACACGTGCGTTAATTCCACAAAAGTCTGAATAATTGAAAGCCACATTGTATAAGCGGCAAATTCGCGATGTAACAATTGGGAGGAGAAGTTCTGCGAAATGTCGCTGTTATTCCATAAAGCGTAAGACACGTCTGTATTAGTTCCGCGATGACCGCATTCCCTTTGTGGGAAAGTTTCTCGTCTGTGCGAATATATTTGTCATGATTGTATCACGTCACACAACGTCTGTCACATTTCCCAATCGGCAGTCTTTAAGTGAAGGATCTGCGAGCGGATCGATGATGCGGTACTGCGGCTATACTCTCTTTCCTTACCCGAGGTAAGGCAATAAGCACGACCCCGGAAGGAACGCGCTAATCCAGAATTCCGTTTAATCTGGATTCCGATCTGCGCGGCGTCTTCATAGCTGAGATACGTCGATGAATACGGGAGAAAAATATTGTCTACGACGCCAGAATTAATTGGGAAGTATTCTAAATAAGAGAAAACAGAGTATCTCTGCTGTTCCTTTCCTCCGCGACCTGAGAAAAAAAAAAAAAACAAGCGAACGTTGCACATCTTATTTTCTTCTTTGAAAGAAGTCTCTTTACATAAATCTCATCAGAGTTATTTTTCTAAGTAATGCAAGAGTGGATTGTATATTGCAACTTTATTATTTTCTTCTTTCTACTTTGGCATATAAACATAAATTTTTATAACAAAAAAAGACGAAAATCTCTCTCGAGAAATTTTCCGGAAAATATCGAATTTGCAGCGGACTTTTGTCTCAAATTTCGGAAAATCGCATGCGATATCTAAGAAATTCTCAAATAACGAGAATAAGCTCCCTCCGGTTGGAGCTGTAAAGGTTATTGCCGAGCTTCTTTTCCCCACGGGTCAGAAAATGGTTACAAAAGAGAAGAACAGAAAATATATCGTATATCTTCAATATTTATTTTCGCGAAAAACCACGCGGGGACAAGCAATATTTTTATATAGCGAGAAGACGCGCCCCGCGGAAATATACGTGAATATATAAATCTATACTTTTGTTTACAATTTTTTGCTACAAGGTGTGTGTTGTGTTATTAAAACAATCGCCACATCGTTCTCAATAATATTGCTAGATTTTTAATTTATCCCGAAATTTAAACAAAAATTCTTGCGCGCGCGCATCCCTCGATCGCTCGCAATTTATTAACTATAGTCACATATCCATCGAGAAAAGGACACGTGAGGAAGATCGATGGCTCTGTCGAGCGAGATTGGATTTTTTTTTTGTATGAACACGATCGTTTTGCCGCATCATTCATCTTGAGACTATAGACTGAAAACGTATTGTATTCGCGAAAGCAAAACAGACATTCGGCCATTAATCGATTCGACAATTTTCCTTTAATTAATATCACAACAAAACCAAGTATTCATATTCGATTAAGTTCGGTGATTTAAATTGCTTTATGTTGTTTCATTTCGATATTGCGCCCGAGTCAGTGATGTAAAATTATATAAAACGGACGGAATAGAGAAGTAATAATTAGTTGTTCAAAGGAAGGAGGCAATAAATGCAATAATTGTTTCGTAATTTCGTTAAACTGTTTGAAACGCGAGGTTGATATTCCAATCTCGCGTTACAACATTACGTTATATGTTTACCAGTCATTTTCATTAAACTTCTCTCTTTTCCTTCTTTCTCTCTCTCTTCTCTCGCAAAATTATTTAATTATCAAAAATTAAATATAATAGCGTTATGATCGCTATAATAGTTGTATCGCGTGAAATAATCCTGCGGCATAACTGGTTAAAGTCGGCAAAATGAAATTTTGCAACGGCACCAATGTAACTCACTTAAATCGCGCCAGTCCTGTCCTGTCGCGGACTTGCGAGAATTCGCAAGTGTGAGCAGTGTCTACATAGTTTCATTATGTGCAAAAGCTCTCAGGCTTCTCCCTGCGTGTGTATTTCCTGCGAGTTATTCCGCAAAACTTCCAAGCTGCTCCAAGTGTCAGTCGCGCGTACAAAAGGTTAGCGCGAGCAACCTCGTGTCTGTGAGTCGCTTTCCCTCACCTGTTTTGTATATACAAATAAAATAAACATAGAGACAACAATTCTCGGCAACGTACGTTTCGAAAATATATTTTATTGTTCGCGCCCACACTTTTTCTTCGCAACAAGAGGAAAGCGAGATACGTGACTCAGAAACTGAATTGTGCGATTGCCTGACGTCAAAATTTCAAGAGAGCGATGGCGCGGAACGGTATCGCCTTCCGATTAACTGCGCACACCCGGGAAATAGATGGGGAAAATGTGAGAGAGATGTATGTGCGACAAGAAAAAACGTACATCTGTTTTTCTTTTCTAGTGCGCGGTGCAGAAAACCAGGAAAAAATTTCGCCGGAGATGCAGGAAATGCGCGATAGAATTTATCGTCGAGGTCAAGCGCGAAGAAAAGGTGAGCGGAACACGGAACGGGGGTCTAGCCGAGCTTCCTAGAGACTTTTCTCGCGTGCTATAAATCACCAGCTCGGCGAGATTACAGTCGTACGTAATCTGCGCGCGACAAGCTGTACAATTTTCCTATACGCGCACACTTAAATGCGATCTTTCGACGAACGTTTGCTCGACAGACACAACGCGAATGCTCGAGACTCGATACCATCAGACGGTGGTAGCACGAGAATTAATATAAGGATATGAAAAATGTCTCCCCAACTCGACACGCGCCATCGCGATATCATTTCATTCGGCGTACAATGTCGAGACAAAGTTGTCACGCGCGATATAAAAGAATTGTCCTCGTGTTGGATATATTCGAAGGAAATCGTTTCAATATCTGAATTCGCGGATAAAAGAACCGCGCGAGATTTGACGCAGCGACAAGAGGCCAAACAGTCGCGCGCGTTGATCGATTGTAACGTAGAAATGCATCGACAAGATCGCGTGTCCCCGGCGTCGGGAATTTCAGAGTCGCGCAAGAGGTTTGCCACACACCAACAATCACGGTAAATCTCATTGAAAGATCCGGGAAATATGGGAGATAACGTCGAGATCGGCGGATATCGTGTGGTCGATGGCCATGACGCATCACTGGCGCAACAGTAAATTTTACGAATGCATCTCGCGAGCGCCATGTTACGAATATCGTCACGTACGTATAAGAGCGGGCAAATAAACTTTATTGCAGAAACATCTTATTATCAAACACATCTGGCGATTCTCCTGGCGAGAGATTTAACCCGATGCGAATACTGCGCGGAAGAACAATCGCGATTAAATTTTGTCTGACAATTAGTAATTTAACAGTCAAAATTATATTCGATCAAAATTAATAGAAATTGCGAGTCAAATCGCAAGAAAAGCTTTTTGATTTTATTATTGCGCACGGTGTTGCTTTTTTTTTTAACTCGTAACAGCTAGCGTTATCGATGCCGCTTTTAATATCGAGAAAATCGAGAAGAAAATAAAATCCCTCATGCGTGTACGAGCGTCGTCACAGGATCCGGGAAAATAATACAAATTTTTTTTTTTTTTTTTTTTTTTCCACGCCATTTATCGCCGCGACGATACCGCTCATCGTCGTGATTTCTTTTCGTCGCTGATATCAGCCGCCGGTCGCTTCGTCAGACGGCGACGTGAAAGCCATTGTTGGGAAACGATATCGCGACTTCGGTCCGCGAGAATAAAAGGCATATACAACGCGCGCAAATCGCTCAAATCGTAATTTCGCTAATACGTTCGTGCCTCTGGCGTTTCTCTTCCGTTTTGATAAGTACCTAATGGTGAAATTCTCGCGGAGTTTTATCAGCTCACGGAATGGCAAGAATGATAATAGGATCTCTATTCATATCACTGTTCACATCTCGCGTTCTCGTTCTCCACGTTTCAAGTCGGGGAGGGAAGATTAATCATCACCTAATATATCAGTGTGTGTCAACTTAGTGAATTAGCCTCGCGGCCCTTGTCCGACTGTCTTCTCCTAGTTCGAGTAGATTTCGAGTACGATTGTTTGCACTTTGGATTCTTGATACGAGCATCGGGAGACACGGTAATTACGGTGGAAAAATCTATTGTCGAGAATGCCTATTGTTGAGACGAGAGAGGTGTGAGAAGACATGAAAAAAAAACAGTTCTACCGCCGTCATTAAATTCACGCTTTTAACATACCGAGAGATTTCTTAAAAACAAATACACAGAGAAAATTTCTTATTAAATATTTGTTTAATAATATACATGTATATTTTTTTCTTCTTTAATATTTTTCACAAAACTATTTCTTAAATAAAATTTGTCGCTCAATTAAACTTTTCACTGCAGCAAAGGTTTCATTTTATTTTCAACGAGTTTAATAACAATTTTTTTTCGAGAATCGTGAAGCCTCCATTTCACAGGATAATCACTGTTATCATCCATTTTCGCATAGCGCGTTATTTAATGGCACGGCCCAATACCTCTCAGATCGATGCCTTAACAGCGTTAAGGGTAATTGAAAAGTGCAGTTCGCACCGATAAAATCATACTGATATATATATATATGGGAGCTTGCGTGTGCTCGAGATAGGAAAATGTATTTTCTCATTCTCTCTTATGTGGCGCGCGAGCGAGCGAGGCGCAGCTTTCGCCGTCGTCGAAATGCGATGTGCATTCTTCTCCTGTCTCGTTTTAAATCTCATTCCCTCAAGCGCAGTTATATTACACCGATACACACTGATCCGCTCGTGTGGGCTTTTGTGTGAGCGATATAATCGTTCGGCGGTAACAGAAACGCATCTTCACAGAACGTGACGCGAAAGATAAAGTGACAGACCAGAGAGAAGCTGAGAGAAAAAGAGAGATAGAGTGTGTGTGTATGTATGTGTGTGTTTGTGTGTGTGTAAGAGGTCAACAATGCAATCTGCGGGACTCGCATACGTGTAAGTACTCCCGAAAAGCGCGCGTTGTGACTCTTTGATCTTCTTCGAGTTCTTTTCTCATATGTGCCATTATCTCGGCGAGGAAACCAACGAAAATACACGCGAAAGACACCGTCTGAAAATATGAGAGTATGTATCTGCGCTCAATTGCGTCCCTCCCCTCTCGTAAGTTACAACGTTATCTCTGCGAGATAAACTGTATAACGGTGCAGAGACGTTGTCGCGTCACATCTGGACGAAATAATTCGAGAAAACGTAAAACTCGGATTTCTCCGCTTTCACACGGGTTAAAAGTGGATGATATTTCAGTGACCTGAAATGTTTTCATGTGCGCTCGCGCGCACAAAATGCGAAAGTGAACTTTTCTTTACGACATGTGCATTTTGCGTATATTTACGAAAGACGACCTGAAAATATTGTTATATTTCTGTCTTACATATCGTCGACTAAAAAAAAAAGAAGCGAAATCGAGTACGCGTTTCGCGGTGCGTATAATGACGCGAATGTTACACATATTTCAATCCGCTGTCAAATTATTCTAAATTCCGGTCAATTTCACAAATTCCAAGCGCATTGAATTTGAGCGTTCGTAATGCGCGCTCTTCCTATCCACGCAATAAATTTCATTTCGCCCACAATGGGGAGAGTCACCGCCGCTTCACGCGGCTGAATGCAAAATCAATGAAAACTCTTCAAACGTCGAGCGTATTTTTGTTACGGAAACTGTGCGCGACCGGTTGATGCGTTCATTCGGACGCGATGCATTGAAATTTCATCAATGCGACGTCTTTTGTAAGCCGTCTGGACCCGAGTACTCACTTCGTTGTCGGCCGCATCATTAATCTATCGAGGCATTGTTATCGAATGATTTATCGAGATTATTGCGGGGTCATGAGCTCGTCGTCCCGTAACTCTTATCGCAATATTTCGTTAGAAATTTCCAAAAACGAAAGAAAGAGAGAGAGAGAGAAAGAGACTGAAGAGGAACAGTTTGTTGCTATTACGGCAAACGACATTAGCTACATAAGGAATTATGATACGAAATATGACCTAATACTCGAAATTCATGACCCCGACGCGCCACCGGGCGCGTTCCAGCGGCTGAAACGTGACCTTACGTCGGTGAAACGGTTTTCACAGGGGCCGCACGAACTATCCGCTACGTGTAGATAGCGAAACGAACGGCCAATGCAATTTCTGTAAAGTTCTTAGCCGAAATAATGTTCAATCGTTCATGGTCGGCAATAAAGCTGCGATATACGTAGCGGGATTTTCGGATTAACAACATGGTGGCTCTGCAAAGTCATACATATATATATATATATATATTTAGATTTGCCATTTATCGCAGAGACGCCCACGATTGTAAAACCAACGATGTTATGATATTTTTGCAAAAAATCGCAAGGTAAATAGCAAACAGCAAAACCGTGATGTTGATTCTGTAAAAAACGTGTTGTCACAGCGGAAATACGAGACATTTACATAAAAATCTACATAGAACAAAAAAATAGCAACAATAGTCTGGCAATCAGAGTTTCTCCAGAGAATGATTTTAACGGATAGAACGCGCGCTCGGTTTACTCGGAATGACAATGACATTAAAGTAACGCTACCACTTGCAACTACGAACGTTGACGAGGGGATTAAAGTCCGCTTTCGAAAGTGGATGGCTCGCCGAGATCTTAATGGCTCACGTCGAGATACATTTTGTGGATTTGTGAAATATTACTGCGGGGGATGCTATGACAGACGCGATGTATCGCGTAAGATAAATTGCTTTAAATTAAACTCGCCCGCGATCAATTTCTATACGACGATGGGGGAAAAAAACGACGTCAGGTTGTTAAATAATCGAAACTTCTGGCTTTATGAAATTACGATACGCAACTGCGGAATGTGGGACTCGACTTCTGGCCAAGCGGTGTTCGCATTCGACGCTTTTAGTGATTTTATTAAATATTTCTTTTATATACGTAGTTGAATAATATAAGAGAGCCGTGTGCGATCTGTACATTTTGTACATTTGTTGGAATCAGATAGCCCGACGCAACGTGAGATGAAATTCAGACGATGGCGGCGGCAGCGCGTCCGCCATGATGCGCGCGTGTTCCAAGTAGAACAGTCTTAAAGCTTACGATGTCACGGAACGAAATAAAAAGTCGTCACCGGCAACCGGATTATTCCGGTGGCGAAAGTGCTCCGGGTGGAGCAATTACGAAACATACAACGAGCCATCCGCGCCGTTACTGGAGAAACCGGAGGCAGTGAGAATAGGGAAGAAAGCGCTGGGAAAATAGGCCACGGACTGTCACCAGCGGACTGTCTAGCGACAATCTAGTGATTCTCAGCAAGTCGTAAAAATAACATCAAACTCGGAGGCTGGAACGCGACGATTCTACGCGAAAGAGAACGACGTTCAGTAAAGCGCATCTATGCGAAATAAAGAAACGCGAGGAATCGTCGAAGTCGAGTGTAATTGTTTAGAACGAGGCATCGCGTGAAACGATCCGAAGAAAACAGCGCAAATGCGTATAATACAAGAAGAAAGGTTTGAAAAATTAGAAGCTTCTTCGCGTTTTGCCGCGGAAATGAAATTATTTTCTCGCAACTGCGAATGTTTCAGCAACAAAATTGCGATTTTCCCGGCGAACGTGTAATGAAAAAAAAAAAAAAAAAAAAAAAAGATACAAGCTATATAGCGGCACATCGTTCTCCGTCGTAATTATCACAGCGCGTCATTAACTCGTAAGTTTTCTCGCGACAAATAGTCGATTTCGCGTTTGTATATATATAATTCACATCGTGTTGCGAAGAAACATTCGAAAAATCTCCGAACGTGCGTTTGTTGCGCGAGAAGTTCGCGGTGTGTAGAAAAGGGTGGGGTGTGTAAAGAGAACTTGCGACGGAGTCGCGAGTCGCGCGATATCGTTGCACCATCTTGAAGTAACTCGGCCTTGACGAAGACGACGGCTTTTGCGAAGTCGAGTAGCGGACTCGAGCGATCGACGCGCGGGAATGAGGAGGCTGGGCGAAGAGGAGATAAAGCAAGGTAGCGATCAGGGTAGCGAGCAAAGGGAAGTGCCGTGAGTCGGACGAGAAGAGTGCGGGAGAGCGAGGGAAGAGAGTCGAGAGAGAAAATATATAGTAGGTCGTTGACGAAACGAAGAGTAAGTGAGAAGAAGAGAAGAGCGAACAAGAAGAGAACGAGACAGGCGCGGGCGTATCGACGAGCGGAAGAGAATAAAAGAGACGAAAAAGAGAGAAACGAAGAATGAGGGGGAGTGGGAGAGAAGTCAACGACTCGTGAACCTTTCGCCCATCGATTGCAAATATTTAAAGCAGGAGGTCAGAGAGGAGTGACAGGTGTAAGAGAGCGAATTCGATTCGAATATTCCACACGGCATGTTTTGCTCAAAGCGACGAACAACGGCGGGAAACAAAACGACGGTATAAGCCGTTGGGACGTGTTGTAGCTGACCGTTTACATCGTCCGTCGAATGATTTAAAGTACGGAACTGTAACGCGCCGTTCGTGCAAAGTTTGCAACAACTCAATTTTCATAATGGCAACGCCTACGTTCCCTCTTCACACGTTGTCGCGTCGTCTTGATCGATAAAACGTTGAACGCGCAATTCAAACACCGCGAGTGTTATCTTGATTCTCGCGCAATTGTGAAGCTTTTGCTTTTCTTCGCGCGGAAAAACGCGGCATCTCGTTGCGCGACAATATTTTAGTGGAAAAATTTCAACGTAAAGAAATAAAATCGGAATTTTACACACACGCGACACGGAACGGGGATCAACCGCGGAGCAATTAGCCGCTCTGTTGGAATTGCGTCGATTTGTTTCCGGCTAAATTATTATGCGCCTAATGAACACGAATCGAGAGAGAGAACATACTCGATTCTCGATCGTTGCCGCATCGAGAAAACATCGTTAAGTTTCGATCGTTATCTCGTCGATGCGATGTTACACCGTCGTTCAGTTTTCAGTATGCAAAACGTAACATGACGCTATTCGACTGGTCGCTTGTAATTAAAATTGCTCATCTGCATGTAACTTATCACGATGTCACAATATTACGAAATTACAGCGACCACGCGTGGCATTTACCGTTTTTGCTCGTGGATTTGCATTAAAACGTTAAAGGTGAATCGAAACACCGATCAAAGCCAACGATGCAACAAGCTTTCTGATACGCATAATTCGCTTGTTATATTTACGAATCGGAAAATTGTGTGTCAACAAGTGTCTTGGCACGCGTTTGCACGCTCGCCTGTCAGCCTAAAGGCGAGCAGCAAACGCGAAGTCGCCTGTCATCGATTCGACATCTAATAACACTACAACAGACGAAGCTCTAAAACGATGACTGTAAAAATAATGTACATATAAAAAAAAATTAATATATCGATTATTAATCCTCTAGAGCGAACATTTGAGGTCAGTTTTTTCATCTATGGATTGACCTCTCAATTAATCATGTTAAAAAATAAAAACTATTTTACAAAAAGTAGAACTCGTGCTACGGATCAATAAAAAAACATTTCTCTTGACATTTCTTTTTTTTTACTTTTTTGTCATATCGCGATAAAAAAAAAACTTTAAATAATTGCGCATTTTTTGCACATATTATTATAGAACACGTTAGTTACCACCGACAGAGAGAGAACAACCTTTCTTCTCCGCGAAATCAAGTCGATTGGAAGACAGTCTCACTAAATGCCATTCCGATCTACCCTCATCTCCGGCATTCAAGGGAAACGACCACGAAATGATCGCTCCGTTACAACAGAAAGAACTTTCGGTTCGGCCAAACCGACCGATCTGTAATTGAGACCAACGATGCGGAAGAGCAAGGCGAACGACAACAAACGAAAACGAGCAGGAAAGAGAGCAGGAAAAATCAGCGAGCGTTCGCGCGATCGCGGTCATATCGCCCAGCCGCAAATTGCAGTTTAACTCCGCATTCCGCTAAATGTCGCTCGTAAGCTCAAGAAAATAACACGTCGCAGACGTTTTTTTTTTCTCTTCTGACTCGCGGAGAGAAGAGAGTAATGCGTTTACGCTAAATAAAGACGCTCCCCGAACCCGGGATCAACGGGCATTTTCGTTATCGCGTCACGTAACTGTTACAAGATGTTGTATGAAACTGGAGTTCCAGGAACGTTAACTTGAACTACGTGATTGGGATAGAATTATAAATAAAGCTCTCGAAGCGTGGGTGAAGAGAGAGAGAGAGAGAGAGAGAGAGGGAAGGTATGAGTAATTAGCATCTTATTAACGGCGACTTGGATTAAATTATTAGTTCGTAATAAATGTTAACGCGCAATTGGAGAAGTCGTAAATTAAACCGCGCAAGAAACGACGACGCGGGGCGCCAATATTACGCGGCCATTCATATCTCGCTTCTGAATGAGAATCGCGCCCTGCCCTGTTATTCCTGCGTTTTTTTTCTTAGAACAATGAACACATTGTGCAAATGTTATTCTCGTTCGCGGCGCCCGAAGGCGGGCCGCGCATGACAACGACAAATGTATGGAGCTCTATTGTGAAAACCTATTGTATATAACGCGCGCGCAGCAATAATCGGTCGCGGTGCGCCTCGTTTTGTTCTCTACCGAGTTTGTGACAGCGGGGGAGCAGAAACGACGGATATATGACATCGGAACTCCGACGTGCGCGCGTATCCGACGCACTCAGACCAAATAAAAGTCGCGGCGAACGCCGCAGAGGCGCGTGTCACGTTTTACCCGTTAAATCCCGCTACTTCCACATCGAGGTCTTCCGACAAATCGCGCACGGTAAATGTCACAGCGAACGAGTCATCGAGCTCTTCCCGACGTGAAAAAATAAAAAATCTGTTTGCTCGCGTTCGTATCGAACGCTCGACGATCGACGATTATTATTCTCGTATAAAATTTCAATTTGTCGAATCAAAAATGTGACAAGACAAAGTGGGCAAACAGTTCGCTGAATACAAAAGCAAAAACTCGATTAAATCCGGTAATTCCGGACGTCAAGAGATATATAAGTTTTGATTGTAGAAATTTTTACCATGGAAACTGTTCGGACGGATTGGAAAGTAACTTTCGTTCTCTTACCTTCGAAGTGGGAAAAAAGCGGCGTTTTTATGTTTTCCACAAGAGATTAAATTTAATAACTCATCGGACCAGGTACAATATTATCATTGCCATGTGAAGTTTCGGAGATGATTGTTGTTGCTGTTGTTGCACTCGTATCACTCCGCGCATCGCGTTTTCTTTCACAGTTCGCGCGTGTAGGCCGTTCAATCGAGCTTTCGTTGTCGAATGTATACGTAAAGAGAGGTAGATTCAAAAAACGGGGAACTAACAGACGAACCAACATTAACATTGAATAATAATTGAATGTCGAAACTTTAACACGACGATTAAATAGTAATTGACAACATTCGTTTGGTCGTTAATAATAGCGTCACATTTCCTCTTTTACGTCGCCTTCTCACATTCTCTGTAATTGTTATGTTCTCGTCGAAAACATACACGTATACATGTACGCATAAATATTTATAGAATCTGCAATACGACTATATATATATATATATATCTCAAACGTGGAACAACAGTAGACTTAATATTTCTTCTCACACAATTAGTAGTATTACTCAGAAGAGAATTATTATTATTATTCTTATTAGTATTATTAATATTATTAGTGATGATTAGATGTGTAGCGTTAAATCAACATAGACCAGTGTTCAATTTCACCAGAGCGCGAGTGCTCTCTCGCTGTGCTTGATTTTATCCTCTCCACTCGATATGTCACGAAATATCACTCATTCACAATACTGGCCCCTCTGTGTACGTGTGTGTATATATATCTCTTCGATCCCGAATTCGTGTATCTTCAATCGCGACTACTCCTCTCTCTCTCTCTCTCGTTGATTCTTCGTTCAACAGTATCGCACGCGATCTTCTCGGGTTTTTTTTTTCTTACGTATAATAACTTGGAGAATGACACTGAGACTTTAAAACACCTTTAAACTTGATTCTTTTCTTCGTTATTCACGCGCCGCACTTATTCATCCCCTCGTTGTCGTCGTGTGAGAAGTTTTTATTGTTATAAATCGTGATGTCACTGTAAAGCACACAGACACACACACGTGACGCGCACGGTCTCATAATTCATTTACGATCGCGTCCGCGTCGTTTTTCCTTCGCGGCGAGCCGACACGTGCACGCGTCTCTGCAGACTCGATCGCCGGTTACCGAGGAAGGAAGCCAGCCGCGTTGATCGCCGGAAATTTCGCAAGCGTGTCGCGCGACGACGAAGACTGATTGCTCGATTTGCTCCGGATTCGATTGTCGCCTACAGTGTGATATTTCGTCTTTTTTAATCGCGAAATCCGCGCGTGTGAAATTCGCGCAATTTATTCGCGGAGAGAGACGCGGTCGTCTAAATAGATAGATGAGTCCATTAGGGTGTTTTAATATTTCAAACTGCGCGAGAGTTTACTTCGCCTCCGGCTACTTAGCGGAGGCACAACGTTTCGCGTGTAACTTCATCATCATCATCGGGAGACTTGTAACTTCTGGTTACAAAAGAAGAGAGGAAGGGCAGAGTGGGGGGAGAGACAAGCATTGAATCTCGCGTAATCAAGAAAGTTCCGAGAATTATTTTATTACTTCGTCAATTCTCGATCGCGGAAGTTACTGGATTAGCAAATTTGCATTTCGCTCGCCGTTCCGACGAGAGAGACTTACGACGAAGTTCGCGTTTGTAACCTTACAGTTTACGTTATTACAAACAGGCGAGAAAAGAGTTAACGGTTTCTTGAATAGTCAAGTTTTATGAAATAGATAATTAGATCTCTCTCTCTCCTCGTGTATATACACATAATGAAGAGCTGCTTCTTCGCGCTACTTTCAAATTGTTGTTTTAAAATTTCAAGAAAATTATATTGAGAATTAAGTAATACTAATTAATACTACTCAGCTAATATTAATAATCAACTGTGCATTTGCAAAATAAAAGTGAAAAAACAGTTAATAATTTATTGGTAATTTTATGATGAAGATTAAATTATAATTTTTTTTTTGCGTTTTTTCGCTAATTTAAGTATTTTACAATCTCTTCAGTAGAGAGCCAAGTCCATAGAAGATTCATTGACAGCGATGCTATGCACGTACGCTCTCTGCGTACTGTACTGTAACTTTACCCTACTTTTATTTAGAAAAACAAGCTATAGCGTAACGCATAAAAAGAAGTTGCCGCGTTAAAAATAAGTACTTGAATTAGAGAACGTGTATTGATTAAGAGAACAGAGTTGGCCAAGTAGTAGTTGCTCCGTGTTTACGTGATTATAATGTTCAAGCTAAAAACTTTACATACGCGATGTTTAAGCCTGTGGGTGTGGTAAAACTTCTATTAATACAAAAAAACAAAAAAACAAAATCGTTAATCTCTTCATCAATCCGCTTTAAATTTTTTATCGAGGCTTAAAGAATTTTCTATTCACAGCGTGGAAAAGGGTTTTTTTTTCGGTGCGGTTACAGAAAGAGACGACTCTCATATCAATTTTCGTAGCGCTAAAACCGTCGTGGAATTTTATTACGTTACGATTGAGAAATCAAGCGTAGAATTTTGACTACAAGTGCGCGCAGCCATGTAAAAGTAACCAGACCCCGGGATTCTCCATCGCGGCATGCCTCCGAAATTGTCTGCTAGGTTTTATTTTGCGCAAACTATGCAAGATACCGGGAAGCCCATCATATGTTTGCCTAACGTATCGATCCTCGCCAATATAATCGGCCGATATTTTTTCTTTTTTTTTTCTTTTTTCGACAGAACAAAAATCTCCATTTTTATTTTTTCTCTCTCCGTTTCGAACAGAATTTCGAGTACGGTTACGCAACATTTTCAATTGGAACGAAATTATAAGAGAAGCGCATATTTTTGCGTACTACACACGAATGTTTTACGAAACTATCTTGCTCGCGCGCTGTATCTGATAAAAAAATTTCATTAAAATTTTTCATCAAAGATTGATAAAGGATATTTGTTTGCGAGTATATTGAATTTCAGCGCTTTCTCTCATCCCTATTGTATGTATATACTTTAATAAAAGAGGAGAGTGTGTGTTTGCTTGTTTTCATATTGAAAAACCGTATCTCCGAGAAAAAGAAGAAGAAGCGCGTGCACGCCACGGTCGCGCACTCACGAATTTCCACGCGCGAGTTCTCATGCCTGTTGTTCGGGCGACATTCTCACGCGAGTTCTTTGACGATTCCGACGATTATATTCCGTACGATCGTTCGTTTACTGGGACTCTCTCTACAACACGCGAGAGCAACACGGATGTGTCGCGTGGAATCACACTGTTCTTCGATCAGCGTGCGCTGCCCCCGCAGTGCGAAAAGCTCTTTTTCCCTCTCCGTTCGTTGAGAACGAACGAACGAACGAACGAACAAACGCACGCACGCACGCGCGTGCACGCACACCGAAGACGACGACGCATCGCCGTCGAAATCACGCGCGCACCGTTTTCTCCGCTCTCCACGCCTTAAAAATTCCGAATCACACTGAGCGCGCAGGCAACTCGACGAAGAAGTCGAATCACGCGAGAGAGGCCGTTCACTCCGCCTGGTCTTCGCCGAGTTGTCGTTCACGCGAGTAAGAGTAGCGTGGCTACCGGCGGCGACCGGACGCCACTCGACGTCGACGACGACGAGGACGCCGGTACTTCCTCGCTACCATTATCCAACACCTCCTCGTCGTTCCTCACACAGAATGTGAGCCGGACGTGCCGTAGTATCGGGGGAGTAAAACACGCGGCGGCGGCGGCAGCGGCGACAGCGACGGCGGCGAAGAGTCGCCCGCGAGAGACGACGCGCGGCGCGACGCAAGTAGTAGCGGGTCGACGAGGGGCGGCCGCCTGTACGATATTACGCGCGCAGCGGTAAGGCCGTGTAGGCCGTGTTAAGCACGGCTCTCGCTACTGCCGGCTGGTACAACGTGTATCTCCGCTACTAACCTAGCGTGCTCGTCCTCTCGCGTCGCCTCGCCTCGCCGTCGCTACTTCCCACCACTCCCGTCCAACCCTCTCGTCACGACTACCTGGCCAAACCCACTCTCCCCCGCGCCCTCGTACTCGCAACACGACGGCGCCGATCAACCCGTAGAGCGCACGAACCACCACCCCTGACGGCCGGGCCGCCACCGCGCATGACGCAGTGCCGAACAACCCTTACGCTGGCGCCCCGAAGAGAGAAAAGGGCGCCTTATTTTCTTACGAATAACACTCGGGAAATGTTCTCAGTATTTATTTTTTTACAACTGTATTTTTTGTTGTTAATTTTAATGTGAAACAAATATGTCGCAAAATGTTATGAAATTTATACGCGTGTGTGTCTCGCGACGAGACGGAAACAAATTTTAACACGAAGAAATCGACAGGTAAATCCGCGGATAAGTATCGTCATCTTGTATACGAGTATCTCGTCGACATTTGCGAGGTGAATATACACTTCTTTTACATATATCTCTCTTTTGCATTCTCAAATACAAGCTCCGGAAAGCTTATCCATCAGCCATCTCACAAAAATGCGCGATGCAACGTGTGTGCAAACTACGTATTCAAGTTTGTAGAATTTTCATGACAACGCGTGGCATGTGTGTATCTCATATGATAAATAAGTGTTGCGCGTGCCGGGCGTAAAGAAACCTCTCTTTTCCTCGCACCGTCTCTTCCGAGCGCAGAACGTGAAAGGCCGCGTGCAGACGGGGGTACCGTTATCGGAACCAGATCACGATGCATTGCGTCGTTAGCGTGCCGCGACGACGATATATCGATCGAGACGGTGCGCAAAATTGCGTACACCGCATTCGCGCGCGGCGAGTGATAAGATCGGATTATACAAGTGCACGAAGGAGGGTGCGAACGTCTGACCTCCCCGGCGCCGGTAACTTATCCACCGTTCCGTCTCTCCTATTTTTCGTTTCGAAGAATCGTCCAGAGAATCGCCCCTTCGTCTCGAGAGAAATTAAATTCCTCGCGAAAGCGAGGCGCGAGCGAAACCGGCGCGCGGCTTTCTCGCCGAGAGAAAAGCGTGAGGGTACGTCGACACGCACGGCGCCGCCACGCGGCGGTATTCAACCAGTGGTGGCGGAATGGTGGATGTTGACCTACGTGCCAGCCAGTCACCCAGCCAGCCAGCGCGAATGAATCCTGGTGACTCGGTGACCGATCTGCCGTAATCTAGCCGGTAAGACCGGAGGCTGCCGTCTGAACTCCGGCGTCCCTGGAGAACCCCCAGGTGGATTTGACGTTGTGGAGAGATACAAGGTGCGTCGAGCGGAAGAACCAGACAGCGGAGAAAGCCCGGTATACGAAGGAAAAATTGTGTATAAAGAAATATAGAAGAAGAGAAGAAAGAGCGGAAGAAGTAGAAACAGAGAGAGAGAGAGAGAGAGAGAGATAAAGAAACGAAAGGCAGGAAGAAAGGTCGTGGTAGACAGAGAGAGATGGCACACGCGGTAGCAGCCACCACGTCGTATACCAACGCCACTTCATATTGATTTTCCGGAGGGAGGGGAAGGGAGAGCGGAGGGAAAGAGAGAGAGAGAGAAAGAGACGTGCGAAAGGGAATGGCGGAGGGTCCAAGGCGTGGAGAAACGGAGTGAGAAAGAGAACGAGGTCGAAAGGCGGAAAGAGACAAGACGCGAGCGGTTCTTCGTCGTTAACCACTGTGGCTAACCCCTAAGGTTGAGTCCGGGGAAAATGGCGGGCCGGGCTGAGAGTACGGCATCAACATACGCGCTCTCGCCGAGAAGGGTCGTAGTGTGTGCGCGCGCGATGCGCGCAGTTCGAGAATAATAAAATCCCGATCCTCGAAAACCGGTCCGAGAACCGGCCCAGCAGAATCGAATGAGACAGAAAACAAATTTGTTCTTATGGAAGTAATATAAATCGCAGCAAGTATAACAGACATCTATCACGTGTGCGCCAAGATCTTATACTCGCTATTTTTCAGTGAAAAATAGTCTTGCACGTTTTGTAATACAAAACGTACACGACTGTAGGAATAAGTATAGATATATCACTAGATATACTACTTCGCATTACAACGTCACATCAATTCATACTGCATGATTACTCTTTCAGACTATAGAGCAATAATCTATCGGAAAATCAAATGAGACAAAGTACTTCCTATTTGTTTTGCATTCACGAGAGTGTGTGTGTGTATCCGCAATATGTAATTCATTTGTAACTGTCTGAACGGATGTTTATACTCGCGAATCAACGAGAGATAATGTCTTTTATATTAATCAACGCGGAAACATCGCTGGAAGAAGGAAACACGGCACCTTATCGCTTCAATTTATTCTTGTCACGGTTCCTCCAGTTGTTCTTCCAGCGTTGTTCTTCCCGCGCGAGCGTGTGTGTGTGTATGTATGTATGTGTGTACGTCAATTTAGATTATAGTCCCGCTAATGAAAATCAATGCGCGAGGAGCGATTGATAAGTATCCGAAACCAAATAAGGAGACTTCGCGCATCGGTGAGAAAAGCGCAAAGTTTTTCCATGTATTCAAATTGCGAAGATGTGTATAGGGCTTTGCTGAACCTTTTTCCATGTACTTCCGCGCCCGATCTCAGCTACTTCTTTTCATTAATTCGATAAAAGTTCGGTGTCGCCACGCAAACTTTCCGCGACAAAAAGAAAGCTCCGTTCACCGCCGTGGCTCCGGTATCTATGCGCGCAGACTTCGATCCGAAGGTCGCGAGTGTATGACACGTATTAATCCGGTCATTCGTAATGGTTAGGAACCAGTTTGTCCCGGGCACAATGGCGGGATCGTTAAGCGATTCCGCGGTCGCACATGCGTGTCCGCACGGATCGTTACCGAAATTAAATGATTATCCCGGTTCACATGTGCTGGATCTCCCCCCCCCCTCCTGATCGTGTCGTCTCTTCTTCTCGCGAGAGAAGAATGATTCGTCGTCTTTCCCGCGAACGATTAAATCCGTGCGATAACATTTGTCAGAGAGAGCGCAAATAGTCGGAAATACCAAGAAGAGGGAAAACTAACTCGTCGTCACGTTAAAATAATGATTACTATTGTCATCGTATTTGTATGCGCGATAATAAGCGCGACGAGGGGATATAACAAATGAATATATATTATGTAAAAATGAAGTCTCGGGGAGTAACGTTGGAAATGCAAACTGGAAAACGTGGCGAAATGAAAATAAGGTGCTTTATTCCCGCGTCAGAGTTTACAAAAAGGTCATGCACCGCGACGTGAAGGGAATAGGGATAAGAGGGATTTGTTCCCGGCGAGGAAAAGTTAAAATGGCTTGAGCATAGGCACAGAGAGATCCGTGAACTTCTCAACTTTCTGTAATTAAAGAACTATATAGTCGCGGAACGGATTAGACTGGGGGATATATAACGTCCGGGGTAGTTAAAAATCGATGCTCGCGCCCGGCCGTCTCGTTATAACTGCGTTCACGTAATGAAATAAGTGTTAAGGAAAGTGGACGACGACGTGTCCGGACGTGTAACTAACAAATAGCTCGACAACGCGCGCGAGACCATATTACATCACTGATGTCCGCGAGCGACATTAAGCATTTAAATTTGTTCAACTTTAAAAGCCCCTTTTCGTATCGATCGACCGAGGAAAACCGCACTCGCGCACGTGTGAAGAACATTTTTATTACGTCGTGATGAAATAATTTACCGCCGCGTCCAGTTATACACTTTTCGAACCATTACGAGAAAGAGAGAGAGAGAGAGACCTCGCGGCGATGATTAATATTTGCAGCGTGTGTGTTGCGCGAGTATTAAGATAACAAAAATGATGTAACCATTAAAGCTTTTAGCGCAACACGATTCCAATTTTTCCGCGGAACTTAACATGCAATCTGTGCGAAACACATTGCGGAGCTTTCACGGCAAAAGACCGTTTTCTCCGTGACATTGAAGAATGACATTCTTGCACTTAAAATTTTCGCAAAAACTATTAAGTATTACGTCGTATTTTCGAAAAACGTTGCGAAGACGTAACAGTTATTGAGTCATAAACTTTATTCTCGAGTAAGCGCAAATCGAATTTGTCATACTTAATTAATCACTCGTCGGCGAAGTAATCGATGAAGCTGGTAGCCGGGGCCGTAAAGCCGCGAGAGCACGCCGGTGGCCACTTGTTGTTGTGTCGCCGCTACTTAGGCAGCCGAAATGATTTTCACGAAAAACAGTTGATCAATCGCGACCGTGAAAAGCGAGGATTAATTACCACAAGTAAACGCTTTCGTCGTTGATTTTTATCTAGTTCAGCGGTTCTATTATCGTATCATCGTCGCCGGTCTGTCGTCGGTTCAGTCGGTCAAACTGCCGACGCGCTATGTTCCCAGTTCGGATCGGGTTATTGCGATTGTTCGAGGATGCGGTCCATTTGGCAGCTCTTCAAACTGCATCATCATCGTGCTTTGTCGAGAGTAATCGCGAAAGGGAGAATAATTCATGTGCACGCGAATATCAAAGTTCCTTCGCGTAATCTCTTCGGGCAAATGTTAGTCCGCGTCCACGTCGCAATTTCCGACGATAAAGCACACGAATGCAGAGATCGCCGTCGTCTTCGTTGCCGCGCGCAAACAACATTTGAATATCAGCTGTGGAATAAAAGGTCGATCTGAGATTTGCGAGTGAAGCACAGAAGAGGTAGTGCTTTTTTTTTCAAAGAAAAAGGAAAAGAGAAGACGCTAAAAAGGAGAGCAAGCAAAAGAGAGACAGAGAGAGAAAGAGAGAGAGCAAGTGCTACTTAGCCGTCCGGGTCGACCGGAAGATGCAGTGCCGTGTAACGCGAAGTACCGTATAGCTGAAGAATAAATTACAAAACCAGAGGGAATTAACCATCCTGAAAATGAAGCAGGCAGGCGCAAGTAAATTTCGCCATTCTCTCTTTCTCTCTCCCTCTCTCTCTCTCTCTCTCTCTCTCTCTCTCTCTCTCTGTTTCTATCTTTCTCCATCTTATCTCGAACAAAACTTTCTGGCAAGTGTGCGACTCTCGCGCACATGTCTTTCTCGATTCTCTTTCTCCGCTTTCTCCTCCATCTTCCGATCGCGAACACTGAACTTACTTTACGTAGAAATAGTTTCAATTGACGCGGTCTGGCGGTGTTCTTTATGGTCGCTCGTTGAATAAATTTGATTCGAGGCGATAAAACACACTTCGACCAATTTCAGATGCCGCGCTCTCTACATTTTCACGCGTTCATCGAAAAGAAAGAATCAATAATAAAAATAAAATGCTGTTCGAACTTGCCAAGAGAAAAAGAGAGAGAGTAACGCCTTACGTTTAATTAGGTCAGGTTAAGAGCGCGCTCTTCGTGTATATACGAACACTCAAAATACAGTAAAGCTGACAAAGAAAAGTGTTGCTTGAATTGCACGTGAATAGGTAACAGCTTATTAGTAATTGGCTTGCTTATTAGTTGCTGCTGCCGGCGCGCTCGCGGAATAATAAGAGAGTCGTTAATATATCTCGGATCTCTAGGCAATAAGTGTCCGTTACTGTTGGTTAGAGCGAGAATTGTTTTTTTTGTTGCGACTGCGAGTGCACGCAGAGCCTCGGATCATGACGAGGCTTCGGTCACTTTATCTTAGTTTAAACAGCGACAACTTAATTAATAACGCGAAACCATCGAGAGAATCTGTCTGTATAATTGGGACGAATTTCTCTTCTGTGTTCGAGGCAAATATGTAACTTACCATTCAATCTGCGCCCGGCGTCGCGACGTGGAGAACTCGATTATTATTTGAATTTCTCGCAAGATACATCAAACCTCAACAATCGGTCTTGGAAGAAACGATACGTTGGGAGGGAAACATCGCCGACATTTCCGAGTTTCCGCAAAGAGAGCAATCGACCGCGCTTAGAGAAACGACTCTTGAGGAATTTCTCCGAGCAATCGGGAGAGACCGCAATTTACCTAGAAATACGGACGATTGCGAGGGAAATGATGATGATGATACAACAAGAGCACCGCTCGGAGTTAGCGCGATAACAAACGGGCCTGGCTGCGCGAGAATATCAACGCGGGCGAATTGCGCTCGGGAATTCAAATCACGAGTTCGAAAGAGCGATTCGTAAACAAAGTCCTAAAGTCGGGTAATGCGAGTTTAGGAAAGAGCAAGCCTGCCTTTCTCTTTTGCGAACGAAGTTAGATATTCCGACCGTTATGACACCTGTCTCTATTTCCGTTCGACGTGGCAGCGGCGTCGAGTCAGCGTTTTCGGGTTTGTGATCGATCGAGGTCGGCCCTTCAATTACTTAGCAGTCGAAACAGCCAGTCGGTGTGCTTGGAAAACAGCCAAGAGGTCAAAACGCAACAAGCTTGCCCGATCATACGGAAGATTCGAGAGATCTGGCGTTCGCTTTTATTCAGAATCCAGGGAGCGATAAATGATGTCGACAAGAGAAAGAGAGGTTTTCTTTTTACGAGCGTGTTCCACACACGCGCGACAAAGAGCCAACTAAGAACATACTGCTCCACTGGGATCGGATGTGAAGATTAGAATTTCGAGTTTGAAAACAGCGAGTAGGTGGATTTTCGGAAGTTTGGAAGACTATAACAGTAAAAAGCACTTAAAAGTGTATAAAATTGGCGCGTGGTTCGTCGGGCAGGCGAGACATGTCGGAGGCAAGAGATGAGCCGTCGAAACGTCGGGAAACTCGGATATATAAGAACCGGAAAGAGAGTTGACAGTGGGGACGGAAAAAGAGGAGGAGAAAAGTGCGCGCGTGAAACTGTCGCCCGGCCTGTTCTTTTCGGGCAAGGTATGAGTCTTGGCGCGTGTTGTTAGAGACACAATCTCGCTGTCCCACTTCTCAAAGAGCGTTCCGTTCCGCGTCAGCTGCTCTTTTTACTTCCCCGAGAGTTCGCTCAAACATCCACGCTCGTCTACACTCGGGTTGTCGCTCTTTTCGCTCGCGCGCATCGTCCTCGGCGCCGTCGGCTGTCGGAATCTCCGCGCGAGCGAGCACACGCGGGAACATCTGCTCTCGATCCGAGAGAACTTGCTCCGAAACGCGCGAAAGTTTGTTTCGCTGTCCGGTAGCGGCAAAACTGATGGTAATTAATGAGGTTTGCACACGGAGAATAAAAGCACTTGACGCGATATCGTTTATCACGGATCGACGAACGTTTTCAGCGAAAAGCGAGAAATTTACATTCGTCAGTACGTATCCTTTGTGTGAAGTTTGTCGATTTTGTTATTCAAAAAGAAAGCGTTACAAAACAACGGAGGGAATAGCCAACTCGCGGTAATTGCCGCTTTAATTTCCGCGGAGAAGTGTTTCATTAATATTAATATAATGTCAGCCGCGTACCCGGAAGGAGACAACGGAAAACAGAAGACACTCTGTGCGCGGCAGACGAAGTGAAAAAAAGAACGAAGACGATGACGACGACAACGGGCGATCGCGAAGACGTAGGAGCGAATTAAGTCGGACGAGCGCATGCTCTGTACGAAAAATCGTTAATTAAGCGAGCGACTAAATGCATGAGGGGCACAAGCCGCCTGTCATAAATTTTGCGCGACCTCGTAAATTACGGTGAACGTTTTCTCTCGCGCGCGGCTTTTTCTTTTCTTCGCAACGTCGTCGGATTCGCGACGTTTCTCGACTGCGAGATCTACAGCGAAAAAGACCTCTTCGCTCGCGCGGTCTCTCGAAACGCGCTTCTACATTTTAGAAGCAACGCCGGATCGTTGAAATTGAAATAAAAAAATAATGCACGACCGGGAAAGATTTGCTAGATTATAGATCGCGGTGGTTTATTATTAGACGACGCCGGTCGCGGGTCGCTCGATTCGTTCGAGAGAACGGAGATCGCAATCGTCGTACTTGTTAGCCGAGCAGAAAATGAGATTGTAACAGCCTTAATGATTTTCGATAACCTCGTTTGCGGTCGCGGACCGAAAGTAGGATTTTCTTCTAACGGAGGAGAAAGAAGGAGGGAGAGAAAAAATATATAACAGGCATTATAATTCCAATCGGTGAAAACGACGGACTCCGCGGATCCCGATCTCCCTCCCGATGATGCTAGCTAGAGATACTATTTTTGCGAAAATCGAAGACCCATCGCTGGGTCCGAAACCATTAGGAAACTTCGACGGTGACGCTTTTAACCCGTCCCAACGGACGGTTTATATTCAGTCTTGCCCCGATAACATGCATACAGAAGTAGCCCGACGTGCGCGATAGTAGAATAAACGCGAGAGGAAAGGAAGGGGAAAGGGGCAATAACAGGAATAACTTCGCGCGGGTCAATAATTTCGCCGGCGCGACAAGTAAATCAAGCGGGAGAGTAGAATTCGGAGATACGTTGTGAGTAATCGGCGGATTCTACAATTAGACAATTCCGGTCAAACAATTTCTCCAGAATCCGAAGTGCTATTTGCCGCCGCAGAAACTCGATCGATGTTACGATCCCAGAAATCATTTACATAAGGTATCGAGGATATCGTCTTTCTCTTTCTGTCTCTTTCTCTCTCTCTCTCTCTCTCTCGAAACATGTCACCGTTCGTTGATACGGTTCGCCGATTTTAGTGCGGAACAAGCGAAATGTGCAGGTTCGATCAGTCGTTCGAGGGAGGTCGATTGTCTCGCGAATCATCGTCTTTGTCCGACGGTTACACGTGGTAGTTCGCCGGTAACGACGGCGCCGTATTATCGATGGACTCCTCGATGGGCAGCAATAAAAACGAACGGGGCGAGACTATGCCAATGTAATGTCGCTTTGAAGGCGCGTTATACGCGCGGATCGACTCCTCCTCCCGTTTCTTTCCGTTAAACCCGGCTATCAAAACTCGTCGCTATTGCGACAATTTAACTATTTAACTCTTGATCAGTAGTAATGAAACATAAATACAGCTCCATCACGTGACCATTAATCTTCTTAAACGAGTGTGTAGAGGAGGTATTAAACAAGATTAACAAAATTAATTACATAACCGCCGTCACACACAAAGCGGATTGTATGCAGTACGTATAAGAGCGGAAGAGAGAGAGAGAACAGAAATTCTGTGAAAATTGTTTCCTAGAAATTTCGCGAGGTAATGCGTCAACGACGGTCTTTAATCTTCTCCCGTGTGATTCCGGGGCTGTTGTCGCGGAAGTATTCATTCGCCGGCTTTATGGACACATGTAAGGCGTCTCTCTTTCCCGTTTACATCGCAACATGGCGGAAACTTTGATCCGGTGCAGCACCTTAAGCCTTCCTTCCTTCCTTCCTTCCTTCCGTGTATCGAAACTGTGAGCTTCGCAAAGCAGGAAGCTGCGAGGTGTTTATGGCCGACGAAGCCTCCGGTCCGCTTAGTTCAGTTTCAAAGCATTCGGGCGTGCCGAGTCGAGAATTTTGCGACGCGTGTAGTCTCGCGCGTATCTCGTCGTCTTTTCAATGCCGGCTTCAACCCACGGACTTCATCCCATTGCCGCGGGAACACGCGCGTATTCACGAAAATCACCGCGGGCGACGTGGCCCGACGTCTGCTCCGACGATTGCTAGTGTCAACCCTTGCGCGTTTTTTTCACGAGCGTGATATGAAAAAAAAACATCGCGGCGAGAAAAAATCACGCCCGCTTCTTCCGAACGGTTCTCGGAGTGAAGAATGGAAACGCGAGACGTCATCTATCGAACAGTCTGACAAATTATCGCACAAAACGGACAATCTCGAGATATTCGAGATACAATATCTACGATCATTTTTCTCGAAATAAATCGGTATGTGTGTGTGTGTGTCTCAGCAAGCTTCTGTTTCTGTTGAATTTACTTGACGGACATGGCAAATTGTTCGGAACGACTCTTACGTGATATACGGAACAAGAGTAAACTCGAGCGTGGTCTGACGAAATTTACGCATACCATTAGGGCGGGATTCAATATAGCGTATGTACGCGCACCCAGCGTAATGTGTCCTCAATCAAATTGCACGAGACAAATCGGCAGGATCGGGACGTTTCGCTGAGCGAGGAACGTAATTAGCGGTCTACGGAGCAAGCCACTAATTTCCCAGACACAAGTGCGTACACAAGCGTATGCGCTCTTTCCCGAGTGTATGTTTAATATTGCGTATGTGTACAATCTTACGCTTGTGCTGCGTACAGTTTCTTCTTCCTGAAAATCAATGCGCAAAAATTCGACTTTGCAAATATTTTCTTTTTTGTTTTAACATTTTCTCGATTTTTGTCGTAACATTTACTTGACGTGTTTACGAACAACGTAGAAATATAACGTAAAAAACTATTTCTAAAAGTATAAAATATAAATATGTATAAATATCACGTACAGTTTTAATACTAAACGCGTAAAACTATTGTTAAATTTGTGAAATATATAAATTCAAATATCAGTTTATATTTTTATATTAATACAAAAGAGATATAAAAAAAAATAAGGTCAGCAATACCCAAACGCTGCAGAGATGTACGTGCACAATATTTTTAAAGTGTAAATCAATACACGTCATAATTCGAATTAAATTTAATTCGAAAATCCATATTGGATGTTGCTTGATTTGCAGCATCTCGTATATAGAAACAAACCCCATACGTAGAAACAATTTGTTTTCAGAAACAATTTGTTTTGTAATTTCACAGAGAGAGGTAAAGAAATTGTTTCTATATGTGAGATGCATAACCAAGCACATTCGATATAGATTTTTGAATTAAAATTTAATTCGAATTATAATGTGTATCGATTTTCACTTTAAAAATATTTTGCGCGTACACTGCCTGACTCTTGCTGGCCTTATTATTTCTCTTATATTGAAAAGAGAGCCGTGTACTATCTGTACAATTTATATAATTTTTTTATATATGTTTAACACCAATACGGGGGTTTTTATCCGAACCGTGTGTATTTACGGTTCGATGAAATCGAGACACAGGCAAGAGTATATAAAAAGTAGAGGCAGCCCTCAAAGTAACGCGTAGAAACTTCTGGATTTTATCAGCCACGAAGGACGTGCACGCTACCCTCGTGATGTATCAGATTTCGAAACTGTTTCAGCGAGCCGTCACACGGCGGTCACACGACACTATTAACCTCTTTCAAAATTGCTCTTTAGGTTAAACTGTCATTGTACTTCTTCTCTTTCATTTCGTTACCCTCGTCAGTATTTTTTCTATATACTTTTCTCTCTCTCTCTCTCTTTCCCCCTTCTGTATTCTCAGCAAATCATCGAGTACGTTTCAAGCGGCTAAAAAACCAATGTTAAAAATTGCCTTTGACGTAAATCAAGATTTTTTTTTAGCACTTTCGCGATTAAAAAATCAAGCTTTGAAAATACGTCCAACTAACTGCGTGAGACAGCACGCTCGAAAGAAACGTTGATATAAAAATCTTGCTCGTACCATTTCGTGTGCCAGTGAGAGAGAAAGAGAGAGAGAGAGATAAATAAATTTTCAACGATTACCCAATGATTTTAAAACCGTGAAATCGTTGCAATTTTCATAGTGGATGCTATATGTTGTCAGCGATAGAAAAAAAAGAAAGTTGCTACGTAAATAACGGGCATATTGCGCCACGTCTTATAAATATTTAATCGCGCTTCGTTCGAATCGCGATACTGACTCGCGCCCACACAAACACGCGCGCGCGCACACACAAGTGAAATGCATTCATGCATTTCTATGTACGACGATATATAGTCTAAACGCTTGCGGCCGGTCGTCAAGCTTTAAAACGCGCTTAAACGTTGATTGTTCCGATCGTAACTGGTGACGACTGGTGGTTGGAGTGCATTTCAAGGATTTCAACGCGCACGTAATGGGAAAAAGATATACACGCGGCAATATGACGACGGAAGTCGTATATATTTTTATCTATTCCACTAAACATTTTTCTTCAGAGACAGAGAAAATACGAGAAACGCAAATAGTTTAAAAAAACTTACATTGTATACTTGTTTGGAAAAAAACTTCTTGTTACAGTTGCACGTCTCTCTCATTGTCAGATGAGACGCACGCGCATATTTCACAAAACAATTCCATGTGAAACTTACTTTACACGCGTTTGAGGAAGTCAAGCTTTGCTTCTTGCGTCGTAAATTAACACAAAAAGGGATGATTATAGCATTAATTTTAACATGTTGTTTTTCCCTGCGCTGTTTGAGAACCGTGTTTCGCACGGCAAATACATATATTTATATCCGCCTCGTTGCGGATACATGTTTATTTCATTACAATAGCGTATTAGGGAGCAGAGCATTGTGCGAAAACAATAACTCACCTGTCTCGGCGATCTCGCGCGGCACGATTAACGCTGTATATTTGTCGAAATTGCAATACTCACCTGTAACAGAAAAAGATAAAGACACATTACAATATCGCGTTTGTACATTTATATCTCTGACGTTCTCATTTGATAATTACGAATTGGGTCGCATTAAAGAGTAATATCACAGATATAAATTTCGATCGTGTGTGTTAAACTTTACCCAAGTGAGATTTTATTACGAATTCGAGAGAAATATAAACGATTTTGTAAGCGATACAAGAGAGAAACGACCAATCGGAACAGAAAAGGAAATTAACGATCCACAATAATAGAGTCCTACGTAAAAGAAAATTCTTGTTTCCGGAATACATTAGAGACAAACGAGGAAACGAAGAAGCCATTATATTTTGTTGGCAATTAACCGCGTTTAAACGCGCGGCCGTGCGTGCGCAACAAAGCCTTTCCGCTAAATATGAACAGGCGTGAGAGACAACCGTTTTAATTATACCGTTGATATTCATGAATAAACATGAATTCTGAGTCTGACGTCCAAAATGTCTGCAATATGACGCGGTGTAAAATGGCGATCTCTTCTTCGTTGGAAGAACAATTGAGGGAGAAGATTGCATATAATCTTCATTGAGTAAACAAAGATATACCGTGCACCGATAAGCGAAACTGAGAATTCAAATTCGCAAGCTCGAAATTTATTTTAACATTATTCAATATTACGTTTTGGATCTCTTCTAACATCGTGAAATATTTGTTAAGAATATAATAAATTCGCTGAAAAAAAAACTTGATCCCTTACAAAAATAAGCGTCTTGTTTGCGCATTCTAAACGCAAGTTTCACATATTGATTTATAGTTTCAAGGTAAGCTGCTTGTGTAAATATGTTACACGAGCATAAGATGGGGGGTGTCGTGTTGTTTTTATATATATATATATACATATACATATATATATATATATATCCAGTTCTCGTGCGATGTAACAGCACTCTCGTAAATTGTAATTTTCTCTTGTTGCGGGCGCATATTTAAAAGCAACAACGCTCGCTTTTGTAAACCGTAGATCTGTATCGCCACTCTCATTTTCGTGATGGAGGACCATACAGTAGTCGTCGCATTTTAGTCTAATTGTAAGTAACTTTCTTTCGGCCCCGCCGTCGCTTTATGCGGCGTAGATAGGTTCGTGTTGTTTGCTTTGTTGTACACACCTACGGCGCGTTTGTGCCACATTACACGAATTTATTGAAATCTTTGTTAACGGGATTAGCCGCTAGTTTTGAGACAATGCAGCTATATAAAGCGACTATTAAACGCTAATTGTCATTATGTGCTTTTGTGTCCCATGTATGAGCATTAACATTAATTGTAATTGGTGTTTATTTGGTGTACAAATACATTCAACGTGGAGACACTCTACGAAAGTTGCAATACAACAATGAAGATTATTTGTCATTGCTGTGTGTAAACACGTGTTCAGCACACAGCAATTTATGTATATCTACGTACAACAAATTTATATTCTCTAAAGCGCGCTCTCTTTGAAACCGTACAGTAGATCTCTTCTTTCGTGCGGCTTTCGATACAATCGACCAACAATATTTCACGAGTTCGTTTCGTCAGAATGAATATTTTTCTTCGGATATTATCATATTTTAATAATTCAAAATGCTCGGATTTTTAAGTTACTTGAAAGAGGCGAGCGCGTTGTGTGATGACAGAAAATATTACGGCACGCGACCGAGGCGAAGCCTCGTTTCCGGGGCTCGCGCTCTATTGACTAATCTTATCAGCGTTGTCATAAAAAGAAAATAACTCGCGAAATACAAGGAGAGATAATTACAAGATATTAACCTTGTGTTCCGCGATACGCGTCGACAAGTATCGAGTCGACGGGCTACCCGAGTCCGGTGTCTGATTTACAAAACGGCTCCAAGCAAAGTTTACGAGAGTTTATAACCCGTCAGTTAATTTTGAAAAACGGTTATAAAAAAACAAAACGCAACAAACTCGCTCATTATTGCGAGCAGCTTCAAACCCGATTACACTCTTAAAATGAGAGAAAAACAGAAAGAGAGATAAATTAAGTAGAAAATAGTTAATAAAAATTTAACTTGGTGCTTTACGGCATAGTCAGTTTGTAGTTCGCGCCTGTTCGCGAGCGTTTTATCAGTTGGTCTTATCGTTTTTTTTTATTCGAGTAGCGTAAATGTTTTTCTCTTAGTTACCGTGTACCGTATGTACGTTATACATGTATAAATACACCAGAATGAGGAAGCTATAAAACCGAGTGCGATAAAGTCGCACGATGAAGTCATACCGTGGCTCCGACGAGGCTCGCTGATTAAATCGCGTCCGCATCGAAATTACAAGAGGTTTATTTAACAACTCGGTTAAGAGGCTCACTGAAAAATGCGCTTCGCGCGCGTACACGTACACACAAATAAACAACAGCGAACGGAAACCGAGGAAAGTTTCGCCGCAGTCAAGTAAATCCCGGAGCGCAATGCAATGTAATATCGGAACCTGTTTTGCATTTGCGATTCGCCGGCTTTGCAAACTGCTTCGCGAGCGATGCAAATTGCGAGAATTTTAAAAGAAAAAAGATCGTTCTCTCTCCTCGAGTGCGATTGAAGTCGCGGATACGCTTCTTTGATGACGGGACTATCTTCGGAACTATCATGCGGCAAGAGGATCTTATTCCGCGAGATTCTGCGACTTGTCCGGAAGCGAACGGAACGAGGGGACGAGGGGGTGCGAGGCGGAAAAGGGTCGATGCCTCAGTTGTCTGACGAGTCGGACAAAAGGGAACATTTCCGAAGCGCCTGGACTAGTATCAATTGCCCCGGTTCGGCGGATACAGACAACTTCAAAAGGCGAAGATCCCTCGCATTTAATTCCCTTTTCATCGACCAATTTCTTCTCGGTAAATACAAAATCTTAAATTGAAAGGAAATCGCGCCCCGTTCCCCGCTTTCGCGCGCGGTTACCTACGCAAAAGTCAGTATATATAATCGGTTCTTTTTCAATGGCACTTGGACTTTTTCCAAAACGTAATTGTATTCGTTTGACCTACTGCTGATTTGGCGCGAGCAAGTCTCGAAACTGCGGGAATTAAACAAGAAATAGCAGCGGAGCGGTTTATCAGGAAAAATTTAGATCACGCACACGTGTTACTTGTTATTAGATCGCGCGCGAAGATATAAACAAAATAACCCCGTCTACGTTCGTATTTTGGTCTGACTAACGAGAGAACTTATTTGTCGCATTTCTCGCATCGAGCGAGAACGGCAAGCCTGAGTCAATCGCGAGGATGTTTAACGAGCATCTCGAGGATTATTCACACGTCTTCGAGAGCCGGCAAGCTAAACATGACAGCGTGACCACGAGATCAGTTAATCGATCGATTATTTAGCCTTTATCAACACCGTCGGCTAATATTTGATCGAACACCGCAATGTCTCTTGCGCGTAATTACGCAATTTACATACTTCGCAAATCTAATTATTCGAATGTAATGCATCTTTTTCAATATGACAGCAGAGACGAGAATAAAAAGCAAATTACATTTGCGTTTCAATCTTATTACAGTTCACGAAAGTTCCTTACTTAAAATTCTTTTTTGAATCATTATGCAATATGATTATTTGCGCGAAACACGCTCGAGCGTGATGTCAGCTCGTTACTCGTCGAACTAACGTTGATGACTCTCCACGGCAAAGTTGCGGAAAACGGCGGGAACTTTACGCGGCACAAATAGCGCGACGGACGAAGTGAATTTCCACGACAACGACTTCAATAACGCGAGAGGAGGGAGGGAGGGCCTCCTCTTCGGGGAACGAAGAATGCATCAGTTTAAATTACGAGAGGACGTTTATGTTTTGTTGCGTGGAAGTTGCCGCCAAAGTAAATGCTCGTGCTTCATAAGCATTTAGAAAACTTGGAGTGGGAAAACTTGGCGATAGGGTGCATATAGTGCGCGGACAGAGAAATTCACATCGTCGCGAGAGAACGACACGGCGCGCCGGAGAAGCCGAAAATAGAAAACGTTCGCGCGCGCGTTCGCTCTCTTAATTGCTCTCGTTAGCGTCGCTACCGAATTTCGAGTAACAAGCCTCGGGAAGCCAAATATCCTGTGATGACCGCGGAGGTATCAGGGGACGAATACGGCATCCAACGGTAACTTCTGCAACGTATAGGCAGTGAATGTATCATGAATATTTCAAGCACCGTAAGTGTCTCTCGCCGCGACGGCGAAAGCCATTTCGAATTCATCCAACGTGACGACCGCGAGTGTGTTCCTCTTCTCTCGGTCCGAGATCGATGAAGCTACTTTTTCGTATACACACCAGAGAGAGAGAAAGAGAAAGAGAACATCCAATATATATCGTCGATACATGATTTGATATATATTATTGGTCCGATAAAAATCGGTCACGCAAAATCGCAACGTTTCAGTTTGCACAAACGGAACAGACGATCACGATCGATGAAGAAACGATCATCTCCATTCGACTCGTTGCTGACAAACGTTCCGGTTCCCTGACGACTTACCATACTTATGTGCAGAGCGTTAGGACTGGATACCATCATTCGCTTCTGCTTTTTAATGAGTCTGCTGAGTCGCTGGGTCCTTTGAGCGCTGGTCAGTGGCTTCCCGGAGACCGGGAACTCGTCTTGCATTTCGCCCTCGAGATCATCCTCGCTCCTTTCGACCGGCGAGCTCTGCTTCGGTGTAACTGTGCTCAACGGCACGGCCTTCGCGATCAGAGTCTCGCTTCGCACGCTCCAATTGGACCCGCCGTATTTCTTCATGTTCATCAGATCGCCAATGCTGCCTCTCACGCTGCTGCTGCCCAGCTGAAGATTCGTTCGCGACAACGCGGGCGAGTGCGGAAGCGATTCGGAGCATTTCTCCGTCGACTTAACAACATCCGGCAGAATCGTCTTGCTTTGAAGCTTGTCGAGATCCGACAGGGACGATCCTCGACGCATCCTCGCTCGTGGCTGAATAGTTTTCTTCGAGGCTGTTTCCTTGATGTCCTTTTCGCTACGACTCACGCTCTTCGAATACAACGACGACTTCATAGCGGACAGACCCGCTTTTAGAGGGAACAACAATGCTCGTTCCATCGACTTCTCCTGAGCGTCCATCATAAATGTATTTCACCTTTCACGATGTGTGACGTTTAACCGTGAGACGTTATTTTAATAAAATAGCTTCTCTTGTTCCGACCAACATCGATGATTCGGCATAAAACGTTAAATATCGTTTTCCTCCACACGAGTGACAAGAGTCGTTGTTGTTCCTGACATTCACGACGATTCGAGCGCGAAACTTTGTGTTACGGAGTCGTTAAAATACTGAAACGAATCTCGGTTGTGTTACACACACACACACAGTCGAGGATATCGTATTCGCGATAGCGTTACGTCCGGTTCGTCGAGAAACTTCCGCTTCAGTGCTTATCGGGTCACACCGTTCCACTACTTGCGTTCTCGCGCGTATTCGAATTACAGTTTTATAACAACTATATATATACATGACGTTGCATTTTCGTTTCACGCGGAAGGATTTAGTCAAATCATCTTCACATAACGCACAATCCATAGACACACACTCGATGTCTTCTTTTTACTTTTGCATCTATCTCTCTCTCTCTCTTTCTTCTCTATGATAATTTTCTTCTAATAAGCAACAAGTTTTTTATACATATATTTTTTTTTCTTCGCGATATTTTTATATCTTGGACAACAACAATACACAACGCGCGATTTTTATTCTCACGTAGATTTTCTCTCCGCCGTGTATAACTTGCGTGCAAGAAAAAAGATCCTCTTTCGATCAGCACCGCGATCAGACTCGAGCTAAAAGATCCGAGAGCGCGTGGAACAGAAGGAGGTGGTCAGTTTCCCTCAGTCGGACCACTAGGTGGTATTTTCACTTAAGTTAACACGACCCCCCGTGACGGACGTACCCTTTTGCGAGGGCATATACGACGACACTTCCGTCTAATAAAAGCCTAATAACGATCGATACGATTGCCCCGCCCCCTTCGGTGAAGTCGATTCGTCCAAGTCAAGGGTGTGCTTAACTTGAAGCTTGCGAAAGAAGAACTTTGAAAGGGAAAGAACTTTTTTAAAAAAAAGCGTGAGTGAAGTTTTCCCCGTCAAGCTTCTTTTTGTGCGGCGACGACACACGCTTGTGGTCGCCGATAATTGACTGAGCGCGATACTGAATGGTAAAACGTTCGGCTTGCGCGCTAACAAACGCGCCAACTGCGATAAGCAAATGGCGGGAGGCAAGACCTTGCCGTCGAAGGTGATACCGATTCCTCGTCCGCAGACTCGCACATAAAGCCCATACGGGCTTCTGATTATAACGCGGGCCATCGGCTTGGCCTACATAGATTGTGCGTTCGAGGTCCTATCGCGGAAAACGCGTGTACACAATTTTGATAGCGTAATCGTCCGCGACAGTAGTTCGAGTTCGGTTGCGATTTCGCGCTAGTGTGTGTTATGCGCACCGCGCAAGAATTAGAATCAATATATCCTTGAATTTTGACGCACAGAACTTTCAACTACCATCATCACTAGAATAACTCTCTCCCGCATGTTGTGCATGTGTAAATTTAATTAATATATAAATGTGCTATTAAATGCAATTATCTAAAATCAGTAAAAAGTTGAAATCTTTTGAAACACATGTACGCGCAAATATGTACGCGCTTCTTAACATGTACATTTTTATATTTTACGCGGAATACGTTAATAACTTCGCGAGTAATTTATCACGAGCAAGCGCGGGGGAAAGGAGAGGAGGGAGAACAGTGCGTGGAAACACGAAGGCTAAAATGAGGCTTTATCAAGCGTTCGACGGCGGAATGTAAAATTGCGCGGCGCGCAGAGGAATCCGAATAAAATGCAAAGTAAGCGCAGCCGGGGCATAGCAACGTGCTCATCTTTACGTGAATAATAGAAAAAGGGGGACGCGACGGCGAAAAATCCGCCGCGACGTGCGTGTAGCCACGGCGACGGTAAAGCGTGTAAGCGCTGTGGCTACCTCGGCTCTGTCACGATCGAGTATAAAAACGTGTCTACACGTAAAAGCCATTTTATCAGTGAGAACAAGTAAGAGGGAAGAAAAATAAGCGCGCGGGAAACTTGAGCTCTTGTAAATCGCTTTAGCTCAGTTCTCAGGAGCAACGTTTGGAATTTTCTCGCCGCCGAATTATATCCGACTGCGATCCGATCATTTTTCTTCCCAAAGTACAAAGCGACGACGAGGAGAAAAACGTGAAACAATATCGAAAATAAATAAAGAAAAACACGTTGGAAATTATATTCCGCGAAGTATCTTTCTGATATTCGCAACACACGCGAAGCGATAGCGGCGATTTTTATCGCGATTGCTGATACGTATTTCGCAGGTAATAATTCACGAATCCGCGAGCACGTGACGTACTCGTGGAGGCCGTATATTCGGAGGGGAAACCCTCGCGTAACTTAACACCCAGGCAAATCGATCCTAATTGTTTTCCGGAGGACGGTTATTCTGCCGAGGATAGTTCTTCCGGCGGGCGTGTAAAACGACAAGAGTAATGAGAGAGAGAGAGAGAGAATGAGTGAGAGCAACTCATTCGGACGGCGAAAACAAATGCACAAGGACACGCAAGGGCGTTAATTGAGTCTCGCAGTAACGGCGCGACCGAATTCGCGTTTCCATTATTTCCTTACTCCCGAAAAGAGTCGCGTTCCTCTCGCGGTATTCGTTCGTTAAATGGCGCGCGAACAATACTCTCCTGAGTTTTGCTGTTTTCGACGGTTTTTCCTCTCCCAACCGCATCTTTGACATGATTTCGTAACAGCGTTCGACGCAGCTTTTTTTTTTTTTTTTTTTTTTTTTTTTTTTTTTTTTTTTTTTTTTTTTTAAATCAACAGCCATTCGAACTGCTGTTGGTTGTGGCAATTACAGCACCGAGAGGTCGACCTCCCTGGCACGATTTCCAGGCCCGGAGAAACGGAAAACAAACAATCGCTTCAGCAACTACCTGCTCCGCCCCCGCCCACGGTTCCGCGCGAATTTACATTTTCCACCATCGCGGCTTCCAAAGTTTCTCGAGCATGTATATGAGATATATACACATATATAGGTATATATATCATGTATATCGACTGTCGTTGCGGGCTCTCCCAGAAGTGCGCCAGGTGCGTATACTCCGACGCTTTTCGAGGCCGACGGGGGACTGCGTTAATGGAAGTTTCGTGTAACGCCTAGGCGTTAATCTGGCAATAGGGGCGATACGAAACAACAAGTGCGACACTTTTAAGGCGGGCGACAACGAGACACGATAACGAGCACCGATAATTCGAGACGATGCTTTTATGTGTCGCCGGAACATTCGTCGAGCACCTAAATCAATACGACGCGGTAATAATACATTTGTGATCGGTCGTCGATTAGCTCGACGACAAGGAAATATTGCTGCGTGACGGAAAACAAGGAAACCTAACAACCAGGTCTGGTACGTACGTATCGCGAACGACAATGAGGGACAAATTATTGCAACGAGAGAGTAAAACGCGCTCGCGCGCGACGAGAAAAAAAACGACGGGAGAGAGAAACCCAATGCCACGTAATGCGCGTATGTCGTGACTCTCACGGTTATCATTTTGTTTCGAGAGAGAGAGAGCTTGGAGATATGATTGAAACGAACGTTTTTTTCTTTTTCGGCGAAAAACTACGCTATCGATGCGTCACGCGAACGATTATTTTTACTGGTTTTACCGCATCCTTCTCGAAAAAGTACGGCGCCATACGTTCACTTTCTTATCTGCATCGCGACATTTGCGAGATATTTGCGCACGGTCGTTTTTCACCCGACATATGCGCATGATGTAAACCGGACAAGCCGTTTTTCTGTCGCAAAAGAGTAATTTTCTGTCAATCAATAAAAGGCTCCCGCGTTTGCATTAATGATAACGCGTTAATGAAAAAGGCTGTCTGCCTTTTCATATTAATCGTCGTGACAGCGACGACGGGCCACGGGCAAGAAGTTTATGCAAATAAGACTTTGTCCACGCAAATAGTTTCTCATCTAACTTCGCCGCCTCGTTAAGTACATTCGATGGAGATTAATGCATTTGCCGGCGTGAGACCTTGAGCAATTGACACGCGAACTAGAGACAAACTAGAGGAACCCGTAGCTTGTTTCTGCGATTAATTGATGTTGCGCGAAGGTAATGATCGACAAGGCCACCACTGTGGCTTTCGCGAAGGACCACGACAAAATGCGGGCTGGCGGCAACGCCGGCATAGCCGCATTTTTTCAAAGGTCGTCGTCGCGATCGTTGACCGCGGGAGTTCTTGACTGCTGCTCGCAATCGAGAGTCGCGATCGTTGATCATTCCGTTAGGCCGAAGCCAAAAGTTAATTTAATCATATATCGTATTTGCTGTTCGTTAAATCAAAATAATGACGTTAGTTTACTTCTAATTCTTAAACGAATCGTACGTACGTTCAATTGCATGATGATCTGATTGTACGCCCAGTGCCATCGTTGCCTCGCCGTCATCTCCGGTCGTTCCTTCAGCTGCGTCGGCACCGGTACAACTCCGACCATCTCCAGCAGTTCCTCGTCGGGTGGCGGTTCAGGTGGACTCCTCGGCGGAGTGTCCATCTGAACACTTTCGTCCAATGACGCCTGCTTTGTTATACTCCCTAAAATTGAGTTACTCGCGATTAAGAAGATAATTAAATCACAAGTACCTGATTTTTTTTTTCTAATAATTAAAGTAAAATCTTACCGCGTGGACTTTCGATATGCGACAAAGGCGGGGTTTCTTTGTATTGGTCAATAAGCGAGTCTTCTCGAGAGTTACGAAGCAAGGCGTCATCACCTCGTTCGTACCTTTGAGGAAAAAAACCAAAATTAGTATGTATTTATATTTACATAACATTAAATACGTAAAAAAAAAAAAAAAAAAAACAGGTATTTCAACAACATTGTATTTCAATCTTGTACCTATCGAGAGTCTCATCTCGCATCTGGTAATCTCCGTTCACCGCGCTGCTGAGGACGATATCGCTTTGATCTATCGACTCCTGATTTTTGAAGTGACCGCGCTGCATACTCTCCTCTCTGGAAATAGGCTGCGGTGTGATGAAATTCTGTCCGTAACTCCGCTCTCTCTGTTGATACGAGTCGGTCCTGGTTAATGGCGGTTTGAAGCCTTCCTGAGTGGACGAGAAAGAGTCCTTTCTGGGCAGTTGTGCGTACGATCCTCTGCGACTGTAAGACTCCTCGGGGAAGTTGTCCGAAGCGTAGGAGTCACCTCTGGTCAGCTTCGGCTTCTGCGAGACCGTCGACTGCGAGTGCTGA
Source organism: Pseudomyrmex cubaensis (assembly GCA_014825685.1). Lineage (NCBI taxonomy): Eukaryota > Metazoa > Arthropoda > Insecta > Hymenoptera > Formicidae > Pseudomyrmex > Pseudomyrmex cubaensis. The sequence continues at coordinate 166,674 of QVOA01010624.1, read as the reverse complement.
CTGAGCTGGCTCTGATGCGAGTCTTTTCTCTGGGGTTCTTTGGGAATGATCTCCGGATATTCCTCGTCCTCGATAATGTCCTCCTGATAGGAGTTCGTTCTGGCCAACGGTCGCTTGCCGTTCGCGATGCTCGTGTGTATCATCGCGGTGGTAGTCACGTGGTTGGCCGTCACGTGATTGACCATCGTCGGCTGAGATTGAGCGACGTTCGGAGGAGACTCCACCAAGGTAGTGGCTGCGGGACTCGAGTCACCGGCCGTCGAATACTCGCTGTATCCTTTCTTGAGCTGACTGCTGGCGACGGAGCTCACGGCGGTCTCGAACGAGTCCTTCAGCTCGTCGTCTCTGGACTCGAGGGAGTCCGTGTTTTGCTGAAGAAGCGGACTGGCTTCGCGCTTGGCGCTAAGCTTTTTTCTTCTCGAAGTGCTCAACGACGACGTGTCTTCGTTTTCTTGAGACTGATAGAGATACTCCGACTCGCTCGACTGGTAACCGTTTGTCCTGGTCTGACCTCTAGGCGTGGTCACGGAGAGCTCGGGCACTTCGCTCTGTCTCCTGTCGGCCACCGTTGTCGGAGTCTCCTTATAACGCTGCTCCTCGAACGAATCTTGGTAAGAGTCTGGATACTCGTCGTACGGTTCCTGGTAATCCTGATAGGATTCCTGGTAATTATTCTTGTACGTCGTAGGCACGTCTTGCTGCTTACTATACGGCGTTTGATAATCTACGAAATTTTCTTGCGACTGCTTCGCATAGGACTCCTGATAGTTATCCTGCGACGTAACAGGCACTTGATTGTACGTCTCTTGATAAGTGTTCTGATAATCGGTCGACGTGTTGATATTGTACTGAGAGTCATACTGCTCCGTCTGATATTGATTGTAAGTGTTCGTGACGTTGTTCTGATCGTAGACGCTGGCGGGCACGTTGGCGACGTCATAATTGTCGTATTGCTCTTGATAAGCGTCCTGTTGCTTGTAATCCTCCTGCTGGTACTGAACGTTGTTCTGATTAAAGCCCATTTCGTGATAATTGTCCTCAATTATCATACCGTCCTGTTTATCGTACTGATTCTTCGCTTGATTGATGTACTGATGGTCGTTCGCCTGGCTGGCGGTCGGATATGTCGTGTTCGCGATCGGATATGTCGTGTCTCCGATGTACGACGCCTGATACACTTGGGTGTTCTGCTGCGCGTATGGTTGCTGGTACTCGTACGAGTTTTGCTGCGTGTACGCAGTTTGTTCGTAGCTGTTCTGCTCCGGATACGAATATTGGCCGTCGACTTGCGTCGTATAATCATATTGATTATCCTGATTCGTCTCGGGATACCGAGTTTTGTTGGGCACGATTTGATCCACCTGACTGCTTTGCTGTTGACTGTAAGTGTTGTCCGTGTACGTGTCTTGCGGCAGATTGTCCTGACTACGGTAAGCGTAATTATAGTCCTCGTTGTAGTCAGACTTGTTGTAATAGCTCTCCTCGGAGGGCGTTCTAGTCTTTGGCAGTTGTCTACTCGGCGTGGGGGGCAGAGAAACGACGAGCTTACGATTGATCACCACGTTGCTTGGCTTGGTCGGGGTCGGAGGTAGTTTCTTACCGGTGCCGCCTTCCTGCCGAGACATCGGACGTTGCTGCGGCTGTAAGACCTTCCGGCGACGACTATTGTATCCACTTAAGAAAAAAAAAATATAAGAAGCAAACGTTATATCCACTTTGTTTATATAGTTTTATATTTACATGTATTTAGTATTTCCCGCATTGCCTCGCGTACAAAGAGTCGAATAATAAGAATAAAAAAAAAAGTTCCGCAACATAGTTTTCTAGGACTTTCCTTGTGACTTACTTGTAGTCGAGTTCTTCCGATTCGTAACTACGTTGTCTGGTAACAGTGGGTCTATAATCCGGCCGGTGTATACCAATACTCGAAGCTGGTCTTTGCGGAAGGGTCTTTCGTTTGTTTTCGTAGTACGTATTTGTTCCCAAGTACCCTCCGCTGTCCCACTGTCTGTCTTCGTCATCTTGACCGTATCTGAGCGAGGAAAAGAAAGAAAACTAATGTCTTCAAACAACTACTTTATCGTTTTTCCTCCGCCGGCATTTGCCCGCGTTGTGCTTAGCTTACCTCTCATCTTGGTAAACGTAGCCCGTTCTGGTGTCGTAGTATTCGTTATATCTAATATCCGTCTCGCATTCCGGGTACGTGGCGCTCATTTTACCCACCCTGCCGTCGCTGGCGTATCCATCAGCGTAATACGAGTGATCGTCATATAGGGTCATCTGTCTTTCCAGAGACGGTCTTCTGTACGGAACTGCTTGAAAAACAAATAGATGTTATACAATTGTTACAGTAGTTCCTGACAACATCTTACAGCACGAATATGTAATAAACTTTAGAATGTACATACATTCTAAATACATTCTTATGTATAAAAACTCGACATAAAATTTCAAATTTTTTGATACAAAGGAAAATTTGTTTGAGAATCTCTTTACTCGTTTATTTATGTGCTGTTAATTTGCAAATTTACATTAATATATGAGCTTGTCAATAAAAAAATAAATAAAAAGTTTACTAAGGTTTACTTAACGCAACACTCTAGTCATCGTTTTACAAAATTGAATATTTTATACATAAATACCCGAGAGTAAAACAAACAAAGGACAAAGAAGATAAAAACAAAAAGTAAGAGAAAAAAGCGAATGTTTTATTTAGCAATTTGCAGAGCGTTTTAATTACGGGAGTTAATACCTTTTCCTGTCCGTCTCTTTGTAGTGGTCGTCGAGTTGTTTGAATAATATTCGGTATCACTATAAATTCTCGTATCGTCGATCCTCGTACTGTGATAATCATAACCCTCGCTGTGCCAGCCGTCTTGGCTAGAAAGCACGAGATAAAGATTAGACCAATTATGGCCACGTTAACGAGCCGAGAGTGACATGATTCATGATAAGGATCTTTGATCGATCTTCTTGAATGATCAGCCGGAACTACTATAACTGCACCATGCAAATGCCTGTGAATTGGTAAAAAAACGTTGCTTTGACTTGCTAATTGCTATTCTAACTATTTTTTTGTGTGATCTTTAACTTTTCGCAGTGATATATCGAATTTTTTCTGTTTGAAACTTAATAACTCGCAATTGCAAAGCTGTATATATAACAAAAAGTCACGACAAATTAATTATTAATTAATTACAGAGGCATGAATTTTTTATTTTTTTTTCTCTTTTTATGTACGTTAATGAATGTGAAAATAAGTGCTCGGCAATGGTGGCCTACATCATAACAAACGACTCGCTCGACGTAATCACCGCTGCGATCGATGAATTTGCAATTGCAAGGTTAATTAGGTGAGCGCAAACGTAATCGCAAAGCTAAAACCTAGCGTATATTGCGGCGTAATGCGCGAAAATATGGTGCTCTAAGTCGTAATATAATTAAGAAAAGAACAAAACGTGATGGATGAAGTTGATAATCGCGTGAATGTATGTATGTATATGTATGTGTGTGCTGTTAGGAGTCACTGAAATTCTCACGAAACCGCACGAAGCCGCGCCTCACATCGTACCTGTCCTCGTAATCCCACGTGTGCTTCCGTCGTCTGGATCAGGCAAGAAAATAATCAACGGTTTTCTTCCGTCGTGTTAAATTTAATTATTTTAAACACATGCGCAAATGCGTACATACACGCAAATGCTATAGTAATTTTCTTTTGTTTTTTCGCATAAAACAGTGTGTCGTAACGTTAAATTATAATAATAATAATAATAACAGAGAACTCGCAAACGTGTGTGTTTTCAGCAAGTTAATTTACTCTGTTTTAATTTATTTTATACGCTCTAATGGAGCGAAAGATACACCGAGTTGTGAAATTTCTCGCTACGTCCCCACGCGCATTACTCTGTAACGTACCTGTACTCCTTATAGTGCTTCGGTCTACTGTTGTAGAAGAGCGGCTCGGAAGACTCTGAAGGGTGCTGCTGGGTCTGCAAGTATCTCTGCGGTAAACCATCCTCTGGGTACGGCTCGTCGTACCTCGGACCATGGATTGAACCTCCGTAACTTCCGTAATTACCAGGTGCCAGTCTCCCTGCGACGGTGACTGGAATCTAGCGGACGTTATCCTCTTAATGTATTATCTCTGTGTAATTAGCGACGTCGCCGGCGCGACGGTGAGTGATAAGCGAATTAGAAAAGTCAATCGCTCGAATAATAGGGTCCGGTCTAACTGTTTGCAACGCGAACTTATTCGGAATTTCTTTACGACGATAGACATCATTGCAAATCGATAATTTTCAATGTTAGAAAGGCCAATAAGGGACAGATACGCAGATGTTCATGTGTATTCGACTCGCGATGTTATTATTTCAATGGTATTGTAAGTTGTCCACCAAAGAGGATCCAAAATCAAAGTTTTAAATGTTTGCGCGTGATGTGTTGTTCTTTGAAATCAATAATTCGCGCAATTGACATATGTTTTCTTGTGACTTTTCTAAATATTGAATTGTGTTGAATTTATGTTATATCGAAAGGTCTAGTAAAGTTTTCTTAACGTTGTTTACAAAATATATCTGTACGATTCGAGCGGTCGAAACAACTCAACAAACAAGTGTTGTTTGCAAACGTTTTTTTTCCTTGCGATATTCCACGCCGTCAATACCTGATGATCGTCTCTCTCGTAACTATTCTCTCTCGACGTCTCGAGCGATCTTTGAGGTGTGGCCAATTGGTTGGCCGCCGTGCGAAACTGCGAGGCCGAGCTGTTCGCACCTTGTCCACCTACTGGATAATTCAAGTCCGACGTGTAGTCAGAATCCTCCGAGTAGCCCGCTGCAAGATATTAGATTATGACACACGTATAGCGTTCCACGGAAAAATTATCGCCGAAGTGAAAAATTTTTAAATAGTGACGCGAGAGTGTGGCCCTATGACAACTTCGCAATGGGATATCGAAATATGTCGCCGCTCTTTCTGCAACGTTGACAAGAAAATCATTTGTGTATCTGCAAGTGTTAGAAAAACACAAAATGCGCGCAACTGAGGAAAAGAAATGAGTCATGTATCGAATAGCGCTAAAAATGCAAACTATTTTCCAATGAGTTTCTCAAGTTTTCGTTTTGTTTTTTGACTTTTAGTCTCGTGTTTTCTTCGAAACAACACGAGAATCGATTGTATATATATATATATATTTCGCAAAAATGCGCGTTTACATGAGAATCGTGACTTGGCGGTTCGCGTCGATCGTTTCCTGAATAAAACGTGGAGCCAATTTCAACTTCGTCGCAATGATAGTTTCGCAACTTCCCGCAGACAAAATTGGTCGATATTGGTAGAATCCGGGAACTGAAGTAGTGCAATATAGCAGGAAGCAAGATAAGTAATAGTTAACAGCCATGCGACAAATTGATCATTATATGTATGGGCACCGGTCTCGATCTCGTCTTTGATCTCGTGTGTCTTTTCGCCGGATATGGTTGGGGAACCGGTGGAAAATGCAAAAAATTTATCTTATTATGATGGGTAATATGGAAACGGCAAAGAACACAGAACGAAAATATCGGCCAGACATCAACGATTTGTTCAGTACAGAAAGAGAGAGAGAAAGAGAGAAAGATAGCTACTCTGCTACATGCCTTCTCATAGCTGTTACACGGACTAAGGGGTTGCTAAAAACGGGGGAGTAACAAACGGTGGTAAGTTACCGACGAATACGTCGATAGCCGATAACACATATATATGAAATGGCGTCTCGTATGCCTTTTTCTCTCCAGAACACTTTGCTAACATATACTCTCCGTGGGTAAGACAACGGCGTTGTTACAACCAATCGCCGGTCGTCGGGATCTTAAAAAAAAAAAAAAAAAAAAAAAAAAAAAAAAACAGGGGCGTAAAAGTTTTATGACTTACTCGGAAGTGTAGCATTCAAGCGAACGACCTAGAAAGCCACGGTTTCTAAAAATACTCCAAGTATGTCAGACGTGTGGATGAAAGTGTTATGTGTATGTGACGTAGGCTGCAGCGAATTAATGTTCACGAATGTGGAATGTGTACCTGGTATTATTTCGTATGTATGTGTGTGTGTGTGTGTATGTTGTACGTGTATATATTTCGCGTAACAATTCAATCTCGTCGCGTATCGTGATATCTCGGAATTAAAATACGAAGTATAGCGAGTAGTGACGGTCCGTGAATGGTGGTACGAGAAGTATCGCGAGTAGTAAGAATGCGTCATAGATCAGCCACAGTAAGTCGGTAAGAAGAAAAGTAATTCGATATATCGCGCACCTTCTCTCCAATAGGATCCGAAATAATTTAATATCCGTATTTATTATCTCTTTTATCTCAGGATCGATCTTAAAATCTCGCGATTTCTCTCGCCTTGTCGACTTGCGCCGGGACGACGTGTTTCATTTATTCGAATTTGTTTCGCGAATTAAATTTCCTCGGAGGTAAAGGAAAATCAATCCGCCGGCATGTCGCGAGCGAGTGAGCCGGCGGATGAGAAATAGAATCTGCAATCGGGAATAACGTTTCTCTCTCTTTTTTTATTTTTTTTTTTTTTTATTTTATTTTTTTTTTTCACACCCGCCGCAAAGAGCATTCGAATAAAAATTATCAGTCATCTAAACTGTAACTTTTGACGGTACTTACAGTGGCCTATATTGTACAATATCTGCCTTCGTGCCTGTTCGGCCCGCGCCTCCTGGTCCATCATGTTGTTCAGCATTTCCAGCTTCCTCTGCAGATCGGCCGCCTCCGTGTTCTCGGGGTCTTTCGAAAAGATAGATATCGATGGGGAAACAGTTAATCGCGAGTCTCGATAATCTCACGTCTTCAGTCGATCTGTCATCCTAAGTTTTTACTTTAGATACGTACGAGGAGTCTCGTATAAAAAAAAAAAAGAAATATAGAATCAAATGAGTAAAAAAAAGTAACACTGCGTATATCGTGTCTACCATAATATTTCACTAGTAACATCTAACGAGCTCGCGACGAGAAAAAACAAAATATAGGAAATTTTACATTCGTACGAAAAATATTATTTAGAAAAAAATAAACGCTATTCAATCAAATTAAAATGTCTTCTATATATATATATATATATTCGTATATTCTTCTATTTAACTGCTAAGTACGAGAGTACAGTCTATTCATTTCGTGTTTCGGGGTGTACACATTGCTCGAAAATAGCGAAAATCTCTCGGTAAAGTGGTCTGGAAAGAGCAATCTACCAGATTACTCTGTATAAATAATATCAACCTTTCCGCTCCCTCAAGCTCGCGAGAGAGAGAGAGAGAAAGCGCGCGCGCGCGCGTGCGCTCGTTCGCGCATGTGTTGCGCTCAATCATAATTACATATTGAACCAACAAACTCCGGGGAGGGGTTTGCAAACTTTATCAAGCTGCGACAACGCGACTCGCCGCTTCCAGGGAGAGCTCAGGCCGATTTATTACGGGACTACCTCGCCGAGCTCGAAGCCAGCTACTCCATTCCAGCCAACAATCTTGCTACTTCTCTGACGATGTTAGAAGATACTTTCCGGTAGAAAAGGACGCGTCGACGCGGCGTTTACTCCGCGCGTACGCTGAGTGCATCAATTTCCCATCCCTCGCTTTTGCATCCTCTTGCCTTTCCATCTTGTATCTAAGAACAGTGCCGCTTACCGGGAATTTCGATCGTCTGCTTAGAACGTGACAGACGCGCATACGCAGCTCTCTCTTAGATACTCTCTCTCTTGATGTAAACGTCTTCTCCGCGTTAACTCAAATTGATTGCCATAATTTTACCGGCGTCTTCTTTTATCGCGTCTTTTACAGCTTTTAATTTTGCAGATTTATATAACCGTCATATTGTATAAAGGGGAATTTCTATTAATTCAATTTCCCCCTTGTAGTCGTTAGACTTTCGAAGTAATGACGAAATAATTCGCACGCTGCGCGCGACCTTCGTACGCATACTTGGCATTTTCGTTTTACGCGGGACACACACATTATGAGGTCGTTACGTGTTCTCTCCCTTCGCGTAACGCTGCTTCTGCGCATTCAGCGAAGCAATTTCTGCTGAATCTTAGCCGTCGCTTGGGTGTCGCAGCTCGCAGCTGTGTATTGTAAAGAAGCGTGTTTGCCGGCGCCGTTTTCTCTAGTCCGCTTCTGTGGGATGCAATTAAAAAAAGGGTCAAGCCTTGGAGGGAAAGCGGCGCCATGTCTTCCTTTCTTTGAGAACTGCCGCGCGTCTGCCGGCCCGAGTTTCGGTCCTACCTCAACCTCGATACCGTTGTCTCTCGAGCCACCTTCTCCGGTGACTTGTTCGTTATTATTCGCCCCGCGACCAAGCGGGCTCCATCCCGCCCGCTTTGCACGCAAACTTCGCGTCGTTTCTTCGGTAAATACGGAAAAAGCGCAATCACCTGCATAGTGCGAGGAAAAGTTGAAACAAAAAAATAAGTTATCTCGTACATTTTCAGACACGCCTTTTTGTGTTCTTTCCTCTCCCGCATCTGTCTCGTATTTTCGAACTGAACGCGTGGAATAAATATAACGTTGTAACTGCGCCGGTAATGGCGTGACAGTAACAGCTGGTCGTCCATATATTGACAAACTTTGAGCTACGACGGTGACGCGCGCGTCGCAAAAGCGGAGGCGCGCGTCTCGCCTCTTTCTCTTTCCCCTTGTCCGAAAGTGCCTTCCTCTATTTCTGCTCCGTTTGCTATTTCCTTCGTTCCTTTATCGAGGACGTCACTCACCTTCGAGCGGCTAAATTAGGAACTTTGACATCGATATCGCGGCCGAACATAATTGACGATTTCAACGACGCGAGCTGATGATCGCGAGTTTCGTGTTTATATTCGTGGAATATGTTCTAAACATATTTCTCGTATTCTCTTTTTATTCACGTGTAAGTTACATATCGCGTGCGATATTTGGTTAAATTAGTATGTATGAGACTCGCGTCTTTGATTCTGTGCGACTACAGAGCGACTACAGAGCGGAGCGTTATTCCGGAACGAGGTGGTGTGTGTTGTACTTCTCTTGTGAGATTCTCACTAGAGAAACGAAATAAATTTCACACAATAGAAACGCCGAAACCGCGACGTTCCCACCCTCTTCGTGTATTCGCGCGCCGCTCGAAGGAATTATACCAACGGTTACCGCGCTTCTCAAGCAGATTCTATTGATTCTGTTCCCGACTTGAAAGAATCACTTCAGCCGACTTCGAATGGGCGGTTTGACGTCTCTCTCTCTCTCTCTCTCTCTCTTCGCGGCTTCTAAACGATCGAAAAGATTTTCCACGTCAATATACGATCCGTAAGAAACACTTGAAATGTCTCTTTCTCTCTTAGACGAGGAGTTTCTTTGATATTTTATCGTCCCGTTATCGTAAAATTTTGTGAAAAAAAAACTAGAAAGAAGATATCATTTAAAAAGATAAGAGAATTGAATTTAATCAAACACAACGTAATATTTCGGTATTATTTTCCAAATAACACTCGACTGCTGAGGAATACACAGAAAACTTGTTTTGAGATTATCTTACGAGAGAGAGCGTTTCTCTCAACAACAAAAGTGAATCGGGATTCGAACGCGAGTCGCCTTATATACGGTGAGGATTTACCGACGAGTTAAATCCTCCCGGAAGGTCGTCTTCATTCTACTCATCACCCTCTGTCTCCTTTATCTCTAACTTCGTATATCCGGTTTGCCTGTTCGTGCTCGGGCCTCGTACGTGGCTGGGCAGGAGCGTGTAATTAGTCCATTTCGTATGTCTGAGCTGCGCCGCGCCGTAGGCAGGAAAATCGGATATACGATCGCGCACACGATAGTACGTGTCTCGCACATCGAACGTTGGCTAGAAACTATTTCCGTTTCTGCGCGAAGAAAGATAAAGAAAAAAAAAACATTTTTCTTCTCTTCGAGTAGAAGGAACTGTTTCTGTTCGAGCAATATGTACACACACATCCGTTATCCATTCAGAATTCCTCTTTAAACATTAAAGAGGTCGAAATAAATATATATATGTTATACAGTTTTATAAAATAATAACTCTTTAACATGTTTCAACATTTTCAAATGATAAAATTTGTGTCGCTAATAAACATCCGTGTGCACACTGTGTGTAGTCACCCTAGCACAACACGAAGAAAAGCTTCTAGAGGAACTGAATAAACGAACAACTTATCTCTGACGCTCTTTTTCGAAGTGTCTCTCTCGAAAGTACCGTGTGAATGTCTTCATTGTGCGAGAGAACGGTCGCGAGGGGGAAAAAAAGAATAGGTACATACTTCACGATGCTTGCTCATGCTTGAATAAGATTGAACTATATGAGGGGGAGATTTTTTTTTTTCGCCCGTCACACCGCGCGAAAATGAATTCAACGATGGACAGTGTACTAACCACTAATATTGGCATTGCTTCCCCATCGTGGTTCGTTTGTGATTCTGACGTTAATGTCACTAATAATGCCACAGCGCAAACTTCTCGGTGTAACTAATTACAAGAGATATACACAGACGTATAATTACGTACATATATATACATATATATATACATATGTATATATACAATATATATACATGTATATATATATACATAAAACACAGATAGATATAGAGAGACGGAAGTAGCAGAAAAATGAGGACAAGTGTCTACGGACAAGTCGTTAATTACAGTGTCGCAGCCATAGCTTAATGTATCTGCAGGTACCCTCTGTTTTTTTTTGTTTTTTTTTGTTTTTTTTTTTTTTTTTAACAATATACTAAGAAAAAACCAACAAATATCGAAACAATAGAATCTGTGTGATCCCTTTTTTTTCTTTCTTTCTTTGTTTTACTCACACGAAATTTCCCTCCCCTATTGTGCTATCGCCGCGCCACTGCGTGCACGTGCGATGGTGCTTCGGGATATGTGTGTGTGTGTGTGTTAAAATGCGTGTGTGTACGTGTGTGTGTGTGTCGTGTGTGTGCGCTTACAAAAAAAACGATGTACCTGATGAAGAGAGAAAGTCCCCTCCTTTGTCTTCAGTCGATTCAAGTTAATATCGACCAATTAAACAAAACGCAATTCGCAAAAATGCAGCGCCCGGTATATACAGAGCGCCGAGTGCTCGATCATTTGCGTTAGGTAATCGCGACGGAATCATCTTTTCCGATAAGAACCGTTTTTTAATGAGAACAAAAATTTCAGATGCACGAACTGCGATAATATTCGCATCTTTCGAAAACTAAAAGCTACGGGCATGTTCCGCGATAGCAACTGTTTTTTTTTCTTGTAATAAATGTAATAAATACGTCTCTTAAGCCTATCCTCTTCCAATTAAGTAATTAGAAAAACACCGGTGTGTAAGTGCGTGTGAGTTGTTACTTTCTTCGGGTTCTCCGCGTTGTATTAACCGAGTTACGTAGTGAAATAATGCAGTTTGCCGACGTAATATTCATCAGTGCGTATAACAAAGCTAAAATTAAAATGATATTAAAAAAAAAAAAAAAAAAAAGAAAGATGATATTTCAACGAGCAAATGTTTGACAAACCATGATAACGCTCTAATACCAAATCGTTTTGTGAAATTAAATCGAACGTGAATGTGTTGTGACAAAATAAACGTAATGATTACAAAACACAACGGAAAATCGTCGTCTGTAATTGCTGGCAAAATCGCTCTCTGTCTTTTCGCTTTATGTTTTCTTCCATCACAATGCTAATATGTAAATGTTTACTATGTGCGTCACTCAAAACCACGGTGCTCGTTTCAAAGGCACGTTCGGTGACTGCTTTATCTCTCAACCTATCTGGTTGCACTTTATTCGTTGAAAAATACATCGCATCGCAAAATATTTTGTCTCATTTTCAACAACATTGCGTCGCAGATACACGGTAACGTGGATAGTGTGCTTTTTTTTTTCATTTTTCCGATTTATAAAAAAAAATCATGTGCGCGCGCCGGACGAGAACAATCAAAGAAAATACGTGAAAGCAGAAACATCGAACATCCTATCTCTTTCCGCTAAAAAAACTCACACATGACAGATTCACACGCAGTGATCCGATATAGTGAAGAGGGAGGATATCATTCAGGGGTCAGTGAAGCTTGTGCTTGTTTCACGGTGTCGCGTTTCCCGATCAACGGGCGTATATACGCGAGACGCTATATATCGAACGATGAGTCCGACGTACGACGCCGCAAAAAGTATCGGGGAAAAGAAATTACGGACAAGAGTCGAGACGGTTTTTCCGGTGATACAAGTGCCGTCCCCCGGCTCCGTTCTAGCTCGATTCTTCGCGACGAGAAGTTTTACTGGGTCTCCGAGTAACACGGCCATGCGCGCGTCGCCGCGACGTCGTAATTAAAGTCAGGCTAATCAGGCATGAAATCGTATCAAAGTCCGCCGTTAACGACTGGAACAACTTCTAGTCGCGTGACTACCACCCGCTCAGGTGTATGCCTGTGTGTAAGTGTGTGTGCATGTGCGTGTGTGTACACACCCCCGCTCCCCATCTCTCGACACGCGCGTACTAAATAGGTGCATGGGGCTCAAAAGCTGAGGCGCACACTTAAGTTAATGAAACGAGCTGAGACTGGTGAGAGACAAAAGATTACATCCGGCAGGCACGACAACGACGAAGAAGCGATTCACGGATAAATCCGAGTGTTCCGCGCGTAAATGTGTTCCTTCCGTTTCGCGTGAAACTTTCTTCCGAAAGAAGCGACTTTCCGCGAGCAAATGCTTATCGCGCGAACATTAACACGCCTCGCGTTATTCGCAGAACAGGGCGAATTTTGCGCGCATTTAAGAGCGACGCGTGAAGAAAGATAAGCAGAGGAATCCGAGGACTCGGAGGAGAGGTGCAGTGACTGACGAGCAAGGAAGGGGGTTCGTTAACGCTAAAATTGCGTACAAATAAAACTGAATATTCTTCGTCGCGGATCGTGGACACGTGCGTGCGCCGATCATTTTCACGACGTTTTTTTTTTTTTATAAGCATTCGGTGCTTATTTTGTAAAGAATAAAAGAAAGATATTTAAAATTTTTCACATTCGCGATGTGCAGTGGCACTTTCACAAGAGATCACACGATATGATAATAAAAATGTAAATTAGAAAATTTCTCAAGCGGTGCGCATTTATTTCTCGGTCATTCCGAGAAGAATTAGTTTACGTGTTATAATTGAGACTGTTTTATAACAGTCGGCATCGTTAAACTTCACGGCAAAAAAAAAATGCAAAACGAGAAGCGCGAGTCCACGATCGGCGCGAACTTTACATAACATAGCACTCGGATGCAGATCGGTGGAATCGAGACGATATAAAGCGAACATCGAGATCTCGCGACGATCCCACGATCACGATCTCCTGACGAGGGTACCTGAGCCACACATGGGCCGGGCTGCTCGCAACTGCATTGCTGTTTCGCTCGTTAGCAGGGCTTTCCATCCAGTTCGTTGTACGCGCTTTCCTGATTGGTCAGACACTGATCAGACGGGAGGTTGTGGATGTGCATGATTCGAGTGGCGATCATGTCCATCGTTTTGCGCTCTTCAGCGCGTGATATCTCGCGCGATTGCGACTTCCAAAAGTAATAATGTTCACTTTTGTATTTTACTTCTTATATCACTCTGTAATACACTCATTTTGCTTTGTAAAAACAAAACTGTATTACGTGCGCTTTACGACTTCTCTAATTAAACGTTTCATTTAATTATTGTTACACAGAACATTCACCCGGGACTTCCTTTGCTTTTAATTTCTTTATATTCGTCATTAATTTAGATCTTTAGTGAGAATTTAATTGCGCGAGCATTCTTTTTGCATCTTAATATTTAACAATGGATATTATTGCAACTCTTAAATTAAATGTCTAAAAGTCTATTTAAAATTGCGCGAAGAACGACCTTTTGCTAATAAAATGTCAACTATCAAAGATCCGATCGAAGAATCAAGATAAAGTAGATAAAAGGAAGCGAGGGGTGCGCGCTTTCTCTTCACGCACTTGAGAGGAATGTCATAAAGTAATCAGCAAGAAGGAAAATTCACATCGAAAAGACACGAAAAAGGTTTTGACAAGCAGGACCAATATTTTCCCTTTTGTGCGCTTTTCCTTCTCGTCGAATGGTATAGCAATAGACGTGACAATTTTCTTCAAGTCGATAAAACTCAAAAGTCTAAGAGTACGTTTTAAAATCATAAAACTTATTCAGCGGCACTCTTGTGCCGCTCGGCCAATATTATATATATTCCATTGGTCAAAAGAGAGGTAGAAAGAGACGGAGTGAAGGAAAAAGTTACATCAAAAGCGTTGGCGTTTTCTTGTAATAAAACGTAAACACGACATTACTCTCGCCGAGTTCATTAGCGACCAGATAATCATCCGCATATCTCTCGCGAAGAAATCGCGTTATCAACTTCTCCGGCGTTTTAAGTTCGCGGGGAATTGCAGTTTACGAGTTCGCGGGAATTCTATTACCCGGCTACTGTGCACACTTCGATAAGCAGAGCAACCTATTTCTCAAATAAACTTTAATTATCGTTTTCCGTTCCGCCTTGTCTGTCTTTGCGAAAATCTTCTCGATCGTTTCTCTATCTATCTATTTATCTCTCTCTCTCTCTCTCTCTCTTGCGTCATCGTCTTATTTTGCACGAGGTAGAAGAACGTCTTTTTACGTGCTCGCACGAAGAAAGTCAATAACAAAAGGCATTTACACGAAGCGGGAAATGTACATCGCGCGCGGTAAAAATCCATTAAATGCTTAGCGTGGGTCGAAAACCGGAAACGCGACGTCGGCGGTGGCGGGGAAAAAGAAATAGCGTGAGAGAAAGAGAGTTGCGGACTGGATTCGCACGTGGCGAAACGTCAACCGACGACGACGACGACTACGTTAGCGGCACGTACCAAGGGGGTTTATTATAAGCGGCCTCGTTTTTCCCTCATTTCGCAACACGGTCAAGCAGTGCATCGCGTGGTGAAAAATAATTTGCGCCTTTAGTGGAACGCGGAACGTTCGCGTACGTCGTCGGGCTTCGAAGACGACGACGATTCTTGTTCGAGATATATATACTTACGCGAGAAACCTCCGCTCGAAATGCTAGAAATAAACGTCTGGCAAATTTACATTAGACTTTTTTATCGCGCGTATCATCGCCCGGGGACTTTATACACTTGAGCGCAAAGAATATCAAAAATATCGAGAGCCGCGCTTTTCTTTTCACGAGCAAGTTTGCAAATCCGTCGGATTCGGAACGGCGACCGAGAGAATTTTACGATTATATCCTTCCTTTTCGGGAACCTTTTCGTCGCGATTGGTCGATGGCGTTGTTATTGATCGCGCTGAAATGTCGACGACCGGGCAGTAGGTAAAAGCACGTCAATCTTGGTTAAAAGACCGTTTCGAGGGTTTACAAGGCTCCCGCGGGAACGCACGGAGCGTTTCTCGCGTGTGTTTAAAATACATGTACATAGATACACACACACACACACACACACACGACATGGTCGAAAAAGTTGTACTTGTTGCTGCGCGCGTCGCGATCTTGTCGAAAATTCTGTAAATTGCAGGTCATCGCGATATCCGGAGATTGACAGGGGATCTCGTTCGGGTCGAAATCTTGATGATATCAAAGCAACTGGGACCGAATCGGGAAAAACGAGGCCTGCTCCCTAGAAACAAAACTAATCACGTTCGATCCAATCATCGTCGCTTATTTAAGTTATGAAAATTTGTTAGATTTTTATTGACATTTCGCGAATATCTTTAAACTTTCTTTGTGCCGTTTTTATCCTCGTCCTTCGAGAGAAAGAGAGAAAGAGTTTTAGCTCTTTAATTCCTAGATAGAGAAACACGGCCGGCTTGACGGTTTTATATTCCACTCGCTGCGAACGACAGACGGCAGACAGACCGGAAGAATCACACGAAACTTGAAGAGGGTAACTCTTCGTAGCACTTTTTATTCGCTTTCGGAAATCTCACCCACGTATCTCCTTCGCCCACGTGGCGCGCACTTTCTCTTGTGTTTGCTTTCGTCGCGTGAAATTTCAAACGTTGAAATAATTTCACAAAACACACCTAATTGCGTAATTGAAATAGCGAAACTCGACGAGACCATCACAATAAAGTGTGTAGGCGCCGTGCCAGCTAACGGATTCGACAAGTTCGCAGACGTACTCAATTAAAAGTTCGTCCCGTTGCTCGTTCGAAGAGAAACCGTGAACAGCTCTCGGCGATGATGACTTCGTGTCAGTTTTTTTTTTTTCTTTCTGAACGCTTTTTCCGAATCGTTTTGAAATCTCATCGCGGTGACACAATGAAAACCATCTCGCGAGATATCCTTGGATTTCATTACAGCTCCGATTATACGAACAGGAGAGATTCTGCTCTCTCTTTCTTGCGTTGTTCGAAATTTCTCTCGGCATTGTAATTAAAGCGTTTAAGTTCGAGTTCTTCCTCCCGCGACTCGGCCTCCGTCTACCTCTTTCGCGGCGGCGGAACGTTCACGTTCCGCTATTAACCCCTCTTTTCGAACCGTCGGATTCCGCGTCGCTCTCTCTTTTTCTTCTTTTTTTTTTTTTTTTTTTTTTTGGTAATCGCATCGCGTTTAATGAATACCACGCGATAAAGAGCAATCTGCCGTTTTTTTTTTTGGACAGTTCTTTCTTAGAAAAAAAAAACAAATCTCGTGACTGCAAATCATGGCGCGATAAGAACGCAAGTCATGCTGGCGTTCGAAGGGACGATTGTGGGTGCGAGCGAGCGAACGGCAGATCGGAGATGCGACCAAATCGATTGTAATAATAACAAACCTTTCTCCTTCCTCTCCAAAAAATTGCACAATCTCGAGTTACAAAGCCGAAAATCGTCGCAGCTCGGATCTTCTGTTCGCTTGGCACGACGACTCCGATATATGTTATAACTGTATATATACGTCAAACGTATTCCCATATCTCCGTATACGATTACATAAGTCAGACATGCGCTTTCATCATCTACCGTAAATCTAGCGGAATCGTGTCGTCACTTACCGAACGGCAGTTCCAGCCGGCAGTCGATCAAGAGCGAATGGCCCGTCGGTTTTTTCACACCAATGATCTCGTTGCCTCTCTGTTCCAGTTCCAGGCCCAGATTCACCCACTGTCCGCTAGTCTCCTGAAAGATGGTGAAAAACGCTTTGAACAAAGCGAGATTTTTGTTTTTACAAAAATACTCGAATGCGCGGTAATTATATCTATATCGCGTGGTACGCGTCAGCGCGCCGTATTAACCGATCGTAACTCTTCGTTACGAGCGCCGACTGTTAAAGTCATTATATTATACACCAGGGGCAACATTTGCGCGCGCGTCTGTCGTGGAAACGACGCGGCGTCTTCAACGTTCGCGCGCATGAAATAATGAATTAATTAATACCGAGCCATTATTCATTCAACGGTACGTTGCACGGGAAATAATTCACTCGGAACACAATCTCTCTTCTTCTCTCGGCTTCTATACGGCTGCTACGTTAGCGCGTAAGCGAGAAAGCAAGTGCAATTACTCGATAGCGGACCGCAATTTATGCAGACCGAGCAACTTCATCGAAGACCGTATTCTTTGCGCGCGCGGCGCGAGACTAATCTATGCGTGGATGCGGTGGATTGCGCCATTGCGGGAGATGATGGATATTACGAACGTGCACATGCAGTTTATGCGCTGCCGGTGCACGAAGATACCCTAACGAGGAGCATCCTCGCGAAGTGTTCGTCCCCGATCTCGACGGAACTTGTAGAGAAGCCAAAATTAACTCTAATTTCGAAGGTCTTTTTTCGTCTCCAACATCTTTTTGAAACTTTCTTCAAAACTCATTAAAAGCAAATTACGTTAAAAACTGTTTTTTTCTTGTTAAACATAAACAACAGGACACTTGTCAGTAGACACTTGAAAGAAGATGCAAGAGAATGATTTTAATATTTTAAAAATAAGGTGTGAAACCTACACCTTTTTAATAATTCACACGGTTCACTTTTTAGAGCGTTAAAAAGAGGTTTAGAATTATAGTAAGAATAGACACGTGTAAATTTTTTAGCTGCTGGGACGCGAGCTTAAAATCATCGTCCCAAGTTCCATCCCTTTTCTGCCGTCTAGCTGAAGATATAAAAATCTTCTTCGGCTATGGTCCGCGTACAGACAAACAAAAGTTTTAAACAATCAACAAAGTTTATATCAATTTTTGAACCTAACCTTGAGCCGGTAGTTTTGCCCTTCAAACTTGCGTTTCAGCAGCTAAAACGAACACGGACTTCGCGGATGTTTCTTGTAAGAGGTATCGATGACAGAAAAGAACTGAGCAGAATTCAACGCTTCTCTCTCTCTCTCTTTCTCCCTCTCTCATCGGATGCATGCGTTTCTCTATTTTCTGAGCGATATCGAAAAATCAAGCGCGAACCGAACCGAAAATGCGGTGAACCCCGGGAAAATTGTCACACAAGAACGCAAAAACCAATAAACGGCAAGGTGAAATCGATGCCGCAACTGCGAAGTTCGATATGTATCGCGTTTGTCTCACGTATAGAAACAAAACCGTGGCCTCGGGCAATCGATGGTTTAGCGGCTTAAAACTCCATAAATGCCTGGACAAAAACGAATCCGAGCGATGGTCTCCGCTCGTATCAATCCGAGCTGTTGCGTAATGACCTTCCGTCTCTAAAAATACGTACGTGTGTTTTTCTTTTTCGCCCGTCGACACGCGTGGAGACGACGATGGCGTTACAAAATTATTTTATGTATCGCGAACGCGATTTCATCGATCGGCGAAGTTATAAAGCCGACGACGCGCGCGAACACGCGATAGTTCGCGAATTATTCGCAAGTTTCGCAATTGCAGCTTCAAAATATGTATTAACAAGTCGACAGAGAGGCGTGATTTAAACTCGCGAGCGAGCGAGCGACCGACTTATCTTCTTCGTCGCTTATGTACGACGATGATTTAAACGCGGACAAACTTCGGTTTTGCAAACACGTGCAGCGCGTCGAACGGAGAGATGAGGAAAACAGTTCGAGAGTGCAGCGTGTCAGAAAAGTGTTTTACGAAAACAAGATACAAATCCCGCGGCGGCATCCTGTCTCGAATAGATCTGTTTGTTTCGAGAAAGTCGTCGAAAATTACGACCACGTTTTTCGACGGAGTTTCTCGGGCCAAATCTTACCGATGCGTAAAGAACGACGTACTTACGATCCAGCGATACCGTCTTACTGCCAAAATTGCGTCAGTCAAAATTCGTCGCTGTTATCGTCCCTTTCTCTTACACGTGTCGATCCAATTTTACACGAAAAATAATATATCGCATTATTCAGTCAGCGGCAATCAATTTTGCAATCACTACCGAAGCGCTAAAGCAACAATGGCAATAATTAACGAGCTATTTCCGATTCTGTCTTATATATCCCGCCATATGGAAAATAACCATAGCTCGGGATATTTTCGCGGTCGATACGAATGAAAATTATAGACGATTATTTCGATTCCGACGTGATCTCAATTGGTCTCGAGCGCGCGCACAGCGTTGAAAGATGTAATCTCCGCTAATATTAGAAGTAAAAAGGTACATTTTGTCTCTGCTGGATGATCAATAGAGCATTAAAGATCAACACGGGCATCCATCGTCCTGTGTGTACAAAAACATAGAAGCTGAAGTTTATCCCTATCGTTCACGTACATACACACACATACACATCGCTTATAAAAGAAAAATACGAAATCGGGGGTAGATATCAATTTATATTCACCTACTGACACGAATCCTCCCTCGTTTTCGAGATCTCGCTATATCCGCGGCTACATAAATGTCACGAGTGAGTATCGTAAATTTTTTTCACGTTTTCCCTTCGTGTAAGTTGCGAATCTCGATGAAGAGCAAATGAATCTTTTATTATTGTGGAAAAAGTTATGTATTCGATTTTCTTCTGTATCGGGATTAGAACGTGAGAGAGACGATATCGCACCGAACGAAGTTCTTTCAGTAATGCTAAAATAAGAAGAGCCACTATACGCGATCGTTCGTTCCAGTTAATTCCGCCCTATTACGGAGCTGCCGAGGGAGGGTCGAATTGGGTTAGCGGCGACGGGAACTGGTGTGACGCACTAGTCGCCCCTACCTTTCCGGTTTCAATCTGTTTTCTCGCAACCTGGCCCAATTAGCGTGCCCATCATGTGGGAAAAGGATAAGAAAGCGAGTCGCGCGCGCTCTCGCCGCCTCCGGCGAGAAAATAGACATCGCCGATCGATCGCGATCAATCGCGAGAATCCAATATGCACTTTTATCGCGCACCGAAGAGAGAAAGATATGATTTCCGAGTGACGGTGGATCGGGGAAAATGAGTTTTTCACGCAATTTTCCGTTCATTTCTACCGACGCAGTCGGCACAATGGAGAACGACCTCCTCTCCTCATCTGTTCGCGTTCCAATATAAGACGGTAGGTAAGCAGGTAGGTAGGTTTTTTATTTTTTATTTTTTTTTATCTACTCGTGCGACAAGAAAGAAAAATGTATAGTAAACTATAACGAGATGATTGTAAACCGCCATGTACGCGCGGTCGTTGCTCCTCACTCGATCCTGGCGCTGTCATTTTTCGCCGCCGGTTATTATTCTCGCCGAGAAATTGTCGCGTTTCGTTGTAGTACATTCTCTCCGCGTGATAAATAACAGAATGTTGCGGGACAGGCTGGGGAGACGCGTTTTGTTGGATCGCGCTTCCATGCAGATGAATGCGTTAGTTCTGCGAACTAATCGTTAATGGTCTCCGTCTATTTTCTTTTTTCTTCTTCTTTTTTCTGTCTTCTTTCGTGTCTTGCTCGACGTCTCGTCTCTGAATCTCGCGACGTTAAAAAAAAAAAAAAAAGAATCACATTGAAAGATGACGACGCAAAAACCCGATGATCGTGGCGCTTGCGGGAACTGCGGACGAACGTACCCGTGAATAGGAACCGTGACATCGCGCCGTGTAATTAAGCGTCCGTCGACAAAGTGACATCGCTAGTCAGAATTTCTCAGAAACATCGCGTATCACGTCACACTCGTGAATAAGACAGTCGTTGAAATTCAACGACTTCCGGTTTGCTCGAGAAAAACGTGTGATACGTACGTGACATTAACGGCGACGCCGACGTGACGCGGTGAAACGCGCGACAGTATTTCCGCCACGTTTAAATATTCGGTTTCCTCGTGGATCGCTCGCGAGAAAAATCGCGTGACTACGTATATTCGCTATTGTTACCGAGGAAAAATGACGATTTTCTTTATAAAATATGGCTCGCGAAAACCGCGTTTTCGGAAAAAAGAAGCAAAATGGTCGAGAAATCGTACAATCGATCGAGATGCAAATTGCACGATCGCGAACGTGACGGAAGACTGTACTGGCTTGTTTGTCTGTTCGATCAAAACGTATACATGTTTATCACGCGAACGTACTGCACAGAGCTGTTTTCTGCCGTGTCATGGTTGAAATAAGACTTGAAGAGCTTCTGAAAAGAGAGACCAAATGTACGACGTCGTCAATAATCATTTATTCAATTGTTCGCGCTTACACGACAATAGATTGACTTGATATCGAGAGTTGAAGCAATTCTGTAACGCAATGAAGGAAAGACAAATACAGGGCAATTTATTTGTCGCGTTATGTATCCGCTATATGTATTGTGATGTATTTATACGTAACCAGAAACGATTCGACAGTCACGCCAGCGGTCATTTATTTGATGCCGCTTTGCATATGTACACACACACATATGTATAACGCCAGTAATACTTGTTTACGCATTTGTCACGCGACGATGACGGTGCACGTTTCGATTTTTTCCTTGCGCGCGAGCAATGTCGACGAGCGATTCGTTTGCCGATAAGGGCTCGCCTCGGCCGGCTTCACTTTTCCGGCACGATTCGGAATGGAACATTGCTCGTCGATTCCCCCCCGGGTCGACCTATCGCGGGCCAACTTATCGCTCGCGCGAAGGCCTCACGAGTTGCCCTCCTGTTCGCGAGAAAACAAACAGGTAAAGTCTGTGTTCCCGTTCACACACAGACGGATCGACAATCTCTTTGCCGACCGAAACGTCCGCGAAGAAACGTCGCGAGATATACTCTCATTCGGATTTACACGCGCACCGGGAGTACTCGACCACGTGTCTACGATCGCGACGTGATTTCGATAGGATTGATAGGGAAGACAATTGCGGTGAAGGACGGAAGAAAGAAAAGCGTGTGAGAGACGCGCGATCGATCGACGACTCTTTCCCGTTCGACAGTTTTCCCCGACGGCGCCGTCGAGAGAGTATACACCCGATCGTCCATCAGCTTGAAATTCTCGGTGGATCACGAAAATGATCCCGGGATCCGTTTTCCATCAGTCGGTCTTCGCGCCGAATGATTGCCACCACAGTTTCTCACACACACGCCGCGCGCGCGAGTAAATATATAGGCGCGCATAGATCTCTTTGCTTTCATATCTAATTTCTGTCGTTACTGAATAAATCGACGAGAAGGTCTTGCTCTTGTTTTTCCCATGTACAGTCAGGAAAATGTCAGGGAGCTCTACTACTTAAACCGTATCGATTGATTCCTCCACGGTTAAAGCCGAGGTAAAGAAGAATCCGGATTGTCGTCGTCGCGAAAAAAGAGAAGGACTTGAGAGTCGCTAATGAAAATGCAAATCGTGAAAAAAAAAAACTAGATCGCCCGTGACGAGAAACGCGCCTTGTTCAAACGCGAGGATCCATCTCTTTCTCGGACAGAATCGGAATAAAACCGATAAGGGAACGAGACGCGCGCGACACGCTATTAATCAGCGTCTTGCAAATTAAAGCCGCGGCTCATGGAGACGACGCGTTCTCTCGCGAACGATGAAATTAGCTACCGAAATTCATCTATCGAGAGAGGATTCACGTTTTCGAAAGCTTTGCTGAAAATTTCATCGGCGCGTACAATACCGAATTATGCCAGGCAGCGTCGACGACGACGACGACGACGACGACGACGACGAGACAAGAGAACGAAAGCATCCGTTCGCTGTCGAGCCCTCGTCAGCAACACGCGCGCCCTCGACACTGTCGGCGCGAGACAATAAGACATCATCGTTATACGGATAATGTGATCGGTGTTGTTTCCGACATTACGGACATTAGTTTACGGCGAGCGGTGGGGATTGTTCGATACACAAGCTCGAACAGGTGCATTCTTAATGCGTATCAAATCGGCCGTACATTTATAGAGCTCGCGTGCCGCTTTATGAATATTTTAAGCCGCAGTGCTGACCCAGATTGTCCTGCTCGCAACACGGGAAAGCAATCGTGACCTCGCGCATTGGTACTTCGGGGCTCGTTTACCTCGCTCTCGACGGTGAGATTCTCCCGCACGTCTCCCGTCCATCATCGCTCGCGGCGGGGCGTTAAGCACGCGGTTCCACATCGCGTCTTCATCAGCTCCCCCATTCGCATCATTATCATCATCATCATCATCCCAACCCCGTTTCATCCGCTCTCGACCGAGTCTCTATCGCTTGTGTCGTCTTCTCGTCTCGTAAGCGCTTTGTTCTCCCTCTCCTCTTTACATACGTGTGCGCATGCATTTGCCGTCTCTTTTTTTTTTTGCCGTCTTCCGCATCGGCGCTTTATCTCCGCGAGTGTCAGCGTGCGAGGTTTTCCCGTCGATCGTTCGGCCAGAAACGCGGTGGGAACGATTTATAGCGTGATTTGTGGGTTCTCCCCATTGTTGCCACAATCGTTCAAAGCGAAAAGTCGAGCAAGCGAGAGAGAAAGGACATCGTTTGAGAAAACGTCCTGATGTCTCTCCTCTCGTCTGATAAAAGACGACGACGATGTGTCGGCTTTTATACTCGCGGATCGTAGATCACACGGTCATCGGCTTCTCGGTCCTGTACACTCGAAAGCAATGCGATTATCTCACGGAGCAAAGCAAGAAACGTAACGGACACGAATATACAATAGCACAGATAAAATTATCACGGGGAAAACACTACGTCTCGTGGGTGTGAATGAGAGGTCGTTAGCGCGACGTTAAGGCTTCCTTCAGCAAATGTCGTCGGACATATCTTTTTCAAGCTGAGGGCAAAGCACAGCGCGAGAATCAGCTGTTAAATCTTTCGTCAAGGTCGTTGTCTCCTACCCTCCCTAAAGGTGTCCCTTGCATGTGTGTGCACGCAGCATAATGTCGTCGTAAACTCTACGTCGACCGCGTCGCCCACTCTCGGTCGACCCGGCTGACTTCACCGAACGTTTCATTGAGCGTCGCGATTTGGCCGCGCGCCAAGTGACGTCACGGCCGGAAGAGGATCCGGGTATTGGCGATAGTGATGGCGATGTCGTTGTCGGGAACAGCGGGAGGGCGATTTGGAGGAAGCGAGACCGCGCTGCTCGGTCGCGGCGCTGCTCTCGTCCGAAAAACAAATTTCATAAACAAACTCGCGATTTTAAATCCGAATCGGTTTTCGAAAAACTGCTGGTCGTTAAAAGTTTTGTGAAATTTTTTGTTTTTAATCAAATAAGAAAAATTTCGCTAAGCCGAATCGCGTCGTGGCACCGCCGATTCTCCGAGCCAATCCTGAGAAAGACCTTTTTACGACAGCCTCGCAAGAAAGATGCTTGAGGTGCACCATTAGTGGTCGAGCGCATATAAAAGTGGAGCCATGTTCTCGCACGTGACCAAGTCGTACACCCTCTCACACCCCGCGCAAGGGTAATTCTGCTCTCTAATTTAATTTGTTCGAGTCTTCGTTGAAAGATGCTGCGGATGCACTTCGTGCGGAAAAAGCAAACAAACATGTCCGGCTATAAGCGTCTTTTACTACTATTTTTTATTTGTCTCCCACACACACACACACATACACAGATTCATATCTCCGTCCGTTTTACACTTTTCCGTCCGTTTTAACAATTGTATTTGTAGTTGTAAAAACTACAAGTTTGCTGAAAAAACGAAGATACCGAGGCGACACTTTCAGAATCTGTCGCGTGTATTAATTAATTGTTAAAACAAAGAAAAAAAAAACATTTTCTTCCGATTTATAATGGCGATGAAAACAGAGGAAGACGAACGAGAAATTGACTTTAAGACACTCGGGCGGTTGTTCGGGAATTTGAATAACACCCGAAAGAGGTAGGAACAAAAGGAAAGGAGAATTGCTTCTTCCGGGTCTCGCATGAGTGACTCCTGTCTAGCCGTTTAAAAGAATGACTCCGAGCGCTCTAAAGAGTTATTATTCTCGCTAGGGAAAGGGCGATTTTATCGAATGAATGAGCATCTCGCGTTTTCTCGCCCTTAAGGTAAAGCGTCCGGGCAATTTAATTAGCGAAAATTCACTTTTGTCGGCGTAAAGTCAAAGTGCAGTCGACCGCGCGTCTCGCGAATAAAGACAGAAAGATAAAGAGAACGAAGAATCGCGGGTAGGTAGGTAAGTTCGAAGACCTCAAAGGGCATATCGTGGTACAGACAGGGATGAAAGGAAGAAACGAATCTCCGTCAAATCTCGTTTGAAGGTAGAGAAATCTAAGCACATCAATTTGTCGTACGAGTTACCTGAGTGAGACGTAATTTGTGTTATGCGAATCGACATTCCCAAGTTCCGGGTTCCAACTTACGTTCGAGAGTGAGTTTGTGTGTGTGTGTGTATGTGTGTGTGTATACTCGCGCTTGATAGAAGCGACGATAAGAGAAATTAGGTCTCTCATGGCTGCTATATTAATATCTAATAACGTACGACATAATTACAAACGTGAAATGTATCGTAAATGCATCTTAAAAAGAAAGACGAAGAGCGAGAGAGAAAGAAAAAAAGAGGATAAGGTAATTGCCATCTGCGATATCGCAACCACGATGTTTGCTCACGTTAGCGACGTAAATTACGCGCTGTTGTTAATCACCGTATTCTTCGATGGTGCTCGACGTTCGTCCGTGATTGCGCTCGTGAAAACGCACAGCGAATTAAGCGACGTCAGTATCAATGCAAATGGTCAGTGTTGGCGTCACCTTTGCGGATTCAATTTGTACGCGAGCGACATAATACACCGACTGAATTGCCTTCGCAATCGGTCACGCATCGGACATCAATTGATCGCGTCACGTTTTCTCTATTTTGTAGCCCGCTCTCTCTCCCTCTTTCATCTCGCAATCGTTCTCTTCTAAATTTGTAAAAAAGTATCGCACAAAAAAAAGAAATTATATAAAAAAAAAAAAAAAAATTGCGCGGAAAATTCGTGACATAGAGCTACGATGTCGAATATTAACTAAAGAATGACGCGAGAAAATCATTCAGTTATATACTGCTGCCGAAAACCAACGAGCAGAGTGTCAGACAGTAATTGATTTTAGTTCGTCCGACGAGCAAATACTCGTCGAATTTCATTTCACGTTTCGAAGCCGCGTTGACCGCTAAAAAGAGACCGTAGAAAGAGGGTGACGGAAACGTGTCCGGGGGGAGGAGAAGAGTTGAACGGATTCTGCGAGAGATCGTTACGTGAAGGGGATGCTTAAAGAAAGCTCTCTCTCTGTTATCTCTCGGCGCGCGGACGTTCTTTCTCTCAAAAATGACCGGATATCCGTTCTCATGACGGAAAAATGAATGTCGGACATAAAAATATATATATAAGCGCGTTTCACTAATTGAGCCTGTGTGTGTCGAGTTACGACAAATTGTGCAAAGAGCATATACTTGTTGCTGTCACTTGCGTAATAGCGTCTACTGCAAGACTGCAATTTTATTTTTTTATTTTAATCATTCTTTGAATTTTTCATTATCTTTATCTCGTTGTCTATAGCGTCTATACCTACTGTTACTCTATCTGCTATTGTTTGCGCTACTTTCAGTGTACAACGTATACTAGTGTACCGTGTCAGTAATACTGTCTTGCTGTGTGTTGCTGTTGGTGTCACGCATATCGGAGGACGGTACGTGTTGTTCGGGGTGCTCGCTTAAGGTGCACTGATTTCTCGTTACCTCGTTCATGTAGGACACTTGCGACAGTGGGATATAGTAGTAGCCCAGAAAACGATCCCACAAGAATCCCTTGCACCACACTTCTATCACAAGCCCGGCGTTCATGTCATTCGTTTCGCTGCGTAAACAAACAACTTCCATTAATTTCGTGACAACAAGACACAGAGAAGTATTGCGAAACAAACCAGACTGTGCTTTTTGTGCGAGTCATAGAATAGTACAGAATAGTCTAAATATGCGACATTTAACAATTTTGCTGGCAACGAACGTTACACGAGCGAGAGCCAAAATCAAAAACAATACACTATACTTTATCGTAACAAGTCGCGATTTATCGAGCCAAAAACCACACTTGTCTTTTGTAATCTCTTTCGAACTGCGTGCCAAGTTTTCTTTAATCCCGATGCAAAAACCAATGGGAAAAAAAAGTTTTTTAATCCTTTTTAATCTCTTTGTGATTGCATATTTAAGCAACTTCAGAAAATAGAGGATTAAAGTGTGTGAAAAAAATTAGATTTTAAGGGCACGTGGCCGTATCCTGAAGTGTAGAATCACATTTTTTCCCCGATTCGTTATTTTAGTTTTCGCAATTTTCTCGATTCACGAAAAATTCGCAAACCGATTTGGTCCACCTGCGTCAAGTCACGTTTAAATAAGAACGCGATTTGGTCTCAGATTCTTTTGTGGATGCGCACGAATTGCCGGCTGTCCTAGATATTTTAGTGCCAGCGCGCACGCGATAACTCGCAACGTTTCCCTGCGGGGGCGTGTAACATCATAGCAAGTAATCGCATGAGAATTTTTCATTTTGCCGCAGAAGAAACAGTTTCAATTTAACATTTTTTTTTTTTTTTTTTAATGGTCTCTTTCACGCTTCGCTGTGTCTAATGTAAAAACGTACGCGCGCAAATTAATTATCGATTACTTACAAGAGGAAGTCTTGTTCCCAGCATGGATTGGCCCCTTTCACAGTGACTGTCGTCGACTTTACATTCTGCAGCTTCAGTGTTACGTAGGAGTTGAACTGCTCCGCTGCAAGTACGTTAGTCGATAATCCGTTGTTTTTAGTCCAGTCAGTTCAGAAGACTGCATATACAACGCGTATCTATCGCACGTGCTCCTCTCTTCTCTCTCTCTCTCTCTCTCTATCTCTCAACATACGAGCGAAATATATGTTGTGACGTTTAAACGGTCGCGACGTTCTTGACGTACACATGTATTTGACATTTCGATTAAGTTTTACATCGTATATTTATCATCTTTAGCGCGAAATCGCACAAAGCAGATGAATTACGCTTCGACAAAGCGGTTTTGATTTAAACCCCGCCCGTAAACTATGACACCGCCGAGCTGTTTTGTTCGATTTAACGACGATCCTGATGGCATTCTCGCTTGGTTTATGTGTCCGAGGGAACAAAGTTCGGTAACTGCGCGCCCACTACCCCCTCGGGGGCACCTGCTGTGTGTGTGTGTGTGTGTGCACGCTCTTGGTCGCGCGCGCCTTCGATAAGTTTGCGTTCGGTGGGTGTGAGATTTTATATGAGCCGCGGCACACACACAATTGTTTCGCGTGAGATATGGGGTGCGTCACCCTCGACATTTTGCTTTACGAGCCCACAAAAATTGTCTCCGAGCGATCGGGGAGCGGCGAAATATGTTCGAAAACTCGTTCCACAGCCAGGTGGTTTTCCAGCAGAGGAGTTCGCCCCGCGGGAAGCTATTAATAAAAAATTAGACGCAGCATAAATAGAGGCTTTAATCGAAACCGTGAAAATAACCGCGCAGCCTCTCGTGACCTGAGAGAGAAGCCAGAGATAGGGTATATGGAACGAATCGAACGTCGTTTGCACGATGAGAATAAGTTGCGCCGTGATATTTGCTTGTTATGCACGAGAAAGAGAGAGAGAGAGAGAGAAAAAAGAGAAAGACGTGAAGAACCATTGCGCAAATGGGGGAGAATGTAATTCGCAATCAACTTTGATAAAACTAAATTTGTTCTTGATGAAAAGCCGGGGTTTTTTTTTTACATATATGAATGAATGTGCACAGTCGAAGCATTGAGCAAATACACATTCATGAAACTGAATGCATTTTACATTCGCGACACCGGCGTGGGCGGTTATCGTTACACTTCGATCTTACGACATTGCGTGAAATAATGGTCGTATATGCATTCTGTACGCGCCACGTCACACACGCGGATAAATATTAAAAACCGCATATCATAAATACACAAGCACAGAACCCGTCAGGGTTACACTCGCCATTGTGGGAAAATATTGAATAATGCTGTGGATTTTTTTTTTTTTTCACCGAGGCATATCCGCTCAAAACCTTTTATTATCAGTTCAATTCTCTTTTATTTCGCGCAAACTCAAACGGATCTTACATTGTAAACGATCGAACGTGTACAAACTATTATCTCGGGGATTTATAGATACTATATGATCCTCAAAGGTTTACCGCAAAGATCCTTCGCATCTCCGCGCGGAAAAATTATTTCGCTACAAGAGCGGAACGTCGCGACATTCCAAAACTTGAGGAATCACATAATCCGAAACTTGGCAGCGCTCCAATCGCAAAGCGCAATAAATTGTCCACGGAAGTCGAGGCGTAACTAAAGACGTCGTCGTTTTTTTTTTTGTTTTTTTTCTTTTTGCAACGTCTCTCAATTTTTTGAGTATCATCGCGCAAACTCGCGCGTTAATACTTCGCTCGTATGTGTGAGCTCGAGAGCGATCGGAGAAGAAATCGATTACGCGTCAGGGGTGAACCCCGGAAATTTCCACGTTTCCTTCGTTATTTCTGTCGTGATATACTCACCATCCTCGCAGACGAACCGCGCCTTCTTCACTGCAACAGAAAGAGAAAAGAAAGAGCTTTACGACGAGCACAGTCTTGCGGAGCAATCGCATGTATCGACAGCAACATCTACATTTCTCGCTTAGAGCAACGCCTGAGTCTAATCTCAAAATTACAGAACCTGTGTAAAACGTGTAAAAGTAAACTGCCGCAATCACGAAAGGTTTACCGTTTAATTAGTCGCTGCTAGACGCGGCTGCGTGTTGTTTGTCGCACGCGCGTATCAGCGATCATTACCGTCAACAACGTCGTACATACCGGGTATTTTAGCGCGAATTATCGAACTATGTAATTACCACGATCGCGGCGATTACGCTTAATATTCAAATAGACATACAGGTCAAGCGATGTAAAATTATTCACACGCCGCGGCAATTAACCGTGCGATAGTTCTGTTTTTTTTTTTTTTTTTTTTGTGCAAGTGCGCGACCTCGTGTATCTCTATCGGTTTTTCCGTCAGTCACTTAACTTATGAAGATTCTCATTCCGCGTATTGCAGATTTGCTCGAACGCGAGCGAAACGAATCTACCTCAACTACTTACCGGTATCACCTCGAGTTTGACAGTTTTCTTTTTTCTCCGTTTTGTTCAATAGCCGCGGTTTAATAAATAGCTTTCCGTAGGTCACGGAAACAACCTTGTATCTACAAGAACGCGAATATGTATGTGCGCGCGCGGAGCAGCAGCGCGCGCTGCAGCCGGTTGTGTCAATAGCGGACTCGAAGCATTGACCTGTGCTAATAAATGCCAGGCCAATTTGTGCCGGAGCCTACACGAGTGAGTAACTGCCCTTAGGATTTAATCCCGCTACACCGCAAGAAGAGAGAGAGAGAGAGAGAAAGAGAGAGAGAGAGAGAGAGAGAGAGAGAGACGGCAATGTTGTTCACATGCAACGTTAGGGGATGGCATGTGTAATGAACGATTGGGGAGGAAAGAGGTGTGTGTGCAGAACGCGCGCGGTGATGATGAAGCGGGTCAGCCGTGTATCCGCAGGTCACAGTTCATAGAAGACTTTTTCTGTCCGTTTCGCGGCGAGAGAGTTTCCTCGCTCGACATAGACGCGCTCTTCTATTTTGCGCACATCGCGCGCGATTAATTAGGAGAGAGAAAGAGAGAAAGCGAGTCTGTGGTCGGGAATATTCTCGTCCCTGTGATAAAATTGTCCACCACGTGGAGGAATATGAGCGAGTAACACTCTGTGTGACGGACACACGAGAGCGACGTGTGTAACACCGAAAATAAGTGGCGAATCGACCGCAAATCGTTCGCTCTTCTAATCTAACTCGAAGTTTAAGTGCGTTTGCTTATTAACAGATGTACTCTGTTAACTCTCTCTCTCTCTCTCTTCCTCTCTCTTCTTTCTGCATAAACTTCTTGACAAATTAATTGCTCCCCTCACTCGCTTAAAACTACATAATTGAACTCATGAACGACGCGCTGTTTGCTCGCGTCCACGCGTTGGCAGTTTGAAAAAAAAAAAAAAAAAAAATGAAACGAAATATGCGTGTGGCACGGGTATAAATCGCGCATTAAATCGCGCAGACGACGCGCGAGACGAGTCTCTTCACTAATTAATCGCACATCCGGATCTCTCGAGCGTCACAGCCGTGAATTGTCACGTTATTAATGCTGCAAAATGGCGCGCGGAGAATGCGCACTCTTCCCCTTCTGGTGAGGTAAAACAAAGCGGCTGTATCAGAGTTATATTGCGCGGAATTGATAGCTCAGAGCGTCATTATGATATACATGTGTATACATATATATAAATTGGACCGACACGAGAGAGAAAACGTGCCTGCGATCTCTCTGTGTGTTGCGCGTAGGCCGATGCATGCTCGCGCGACGAAAGAAAAGTGAAACAATGACGTCAGCTTTAACGCTTCAGTTGCGATCTTTTACCTTCGAACAACTCGAGACAATGGACGCCCGGCGTATGAATACATGCCAAGACCGTGGGTATCGTTGTGTCACAGAAAGAGAGAGAGAGAGCGAGAGAGCAAACGCGCGCGCGAGCGCGCGCATATACACGTACTATACATTTATGAAACTCACCCTCTTCTGGCGTGCTCTCTGTGTAACGCGCGTCTTTGTGCCAGACACGTACACGTGTAGAGGACACGCGCGCGTATAGGTGACACGCCGCTTACTTTTCATCCTGCGGCAGTTTCCTTCGGTGACGATGCGCCGTGGAAACGGATGCAGAACGATAGCAACCGGCGTCGGCGGGGACCGAAGGGAGGATGATATATAAAAGTGGCGGAAAAACCCGGGAAAACGCGCGTTACACGGCGCACTATTTTATTTATACGCTCGGACTGATATTACGGGGCAATATTTACGCGGCACGCGTAAATGCGATATCTTATCTCGGGCTTATCAAGGCGCGCGGGATACTTTTCCTCTCTATCTCTCGCAGAAATGACCGACGTGTATTTTTCTCCTAAAATCCCCCCGCACGACACACATCCTCCCGTATAAATGAATCGGCAACTCCACATACGACTTGACCTCTATCCCGCGATATCGCGCTCTATGACACACAGACAACGAGAGTCCGGAAGTGTAATATTCTGAAAATATATTCTTACTCACGAAAAATATTTTCAGGATATTTTCTTCGGAGAGAGATACTTTTCCGTAAGGAGGATATTCGCCCGAGAAACGTTCTCGGTGTAATATTCTCGCCTCGTGTTGCGCTACTCCGGAGAAAGTTGACTTTACTTTATTGATCGTCGATTATTATTTCGTTACATCAGCTTGAATGGATTTGTACGCTTTGTATATCGAAAAAGATCGAGTATATCGAGAGAGAAAGAGAGAGAGAGAGATAAAGAACTCGGCGTGCGAATAGACACATAAATTTTTCTACTCTTGTTACGCTCGTATATTTATCTCAACTACCTAACTCGCATCATCGATATGAGTTTGCGTCAAGTGCGATCAATGTAACGGGGCATAAATAGTTCGCTCGAAGTACCTTCGTAAAAACGTATTCACGTATGTACCTATGCGAGAGTCAGTTGTGTCTTCGATTAATCATTTTCTTTCGCGACACGTCGCAATGAGATCTCTTCTGAATGTATAATTAATATTTGCGCGAGGAAGACGCGCGAGAGGAAAAAACTTTTACGAACGAAAGAAAGGGCGCTGCAGAGTCGATTAACCCTAGCAACGTGCTTTATACGTTGAACGCAGATGCGCGAGAGGCCTAACGAGGCAAATCGAAAGGTATTTCGAGCGCCCTACAAAATTAATTAATGCGGACAGACAGAGACGCGGAGACGCTAATAAATCGCTAGACTGTTTCTTTATGCGTGTGTTCGAAAGAAAAGATGCAGCAAATATACAAATTGTATATATACGAGAGATGCGAACCACAAGCATCCCGTATAGATTTTCGAATCCAATTTTTGTGAAATAATTTCTTTAATTTACATTTCACATATTTCGCGCGTGTACGTAGCGCTTGGTTCTTATTAGTTAGTTCAGTGTTTTTTCGCTGATAGTAAAAAAATAAATAAAATAAAAATGTCTTCGCGAATATTTCATATGTGCAATTATAAACAACTATAAACCAAATACCAACATTTTCCTATTGTGTACATTTGATTTAACAAAAGTCTGATGTCAAGTATGACTACGGAAATGGATTTATTCATTCCATAGATAGCGTTCTATTGTCATCATTGTATATGAAATAATGTATATGCGTCATCGCGTAAATCATTGCGCCAATTACGTGTATATCGATTATGCATTTTCGATAAAATTTAAAGGTGCGAAGACACGGAAAAAAGGAGGACTCTTTATCGAGCGTTCTCTAAGAGGTTTGGGGGAATAATCATCGTCATAAATTAGAATCGAAAGCGTTCTCGATATCCCGGACGTCAAGTCCGTGCGAAAGTGATAAGATAAGCACACGTGCACGTGATTATCATGCAGCATGGATTTTCCGAGATCTCGCTGTCGCGAACATATGGCCTCCCGGTAACACGATGACTTTTAGAAAAAAAAAAAAAAGAAAAAAAAACAAAGAACTATCGCTCGCACATGATTTTATCTCAACTGTAACACGTATGTAAAGTTGTGTATTTAATCTTCGGTTTCACGAACGCGCGCATAAAATTAAAGGTCACAGAGTGAAATACCCGAAAAGATAAAAGTTTAAATTAATCTCAACGACTCGCGATATCGGATTTTATCGGTATTTTAGGAACGAAACAAACTTTTCAAAATAGTTTCGGGATAAAATATCGCAACGTTTATCGGCAACTATAAAGCGAGTCGGACTAGTCTTCGTCTTCATTTCCGATATTACGATATACATTGATTAATTGCGATACACTGATTATACGATCTTATTCGAAGTCGACCAAAGCGCTCGAAGTCGCGCCAAGAGATAGGATCTCTTTTCAGTTTTAAGGACGCTTCACACCCCTCTCACCGAAGACCAATAAAAACGGCCGGCTGACACCACCGTCGATGAAACCACGTGTTACAAGTTAATGAATAAAGTTTCAACGTAACGACGTAGAAACGCTTATTAATTAAAACGAACATTAGCATCGTCTTATCTTATTAGGAAAAAAAAACAAATTAAAAAATTAAATATAAGTCATAAAAATATAAAGCAGTGCATTTTCAAAAACTCACTGTACATTCTCTATAATAATTACGAGTTTATTTTCGTTTCCAGTTATCGCGATAAAAAAAAAACCGCAAGAGAAAGAGAGAGAGAGATAAGAGAACATAATAAATATTTACGTTAAAGATATCTCGCCTATCGCGATGGTGTAACGCAATTTTTTCCTCGCGCAAATTAACAGCGGCGAGAGATGTAATTAGAAGATTGCGCGTTGCCGGACTTCAAACTAACGTAAATCTCACGCCGATAAATCTGAAGCTTCTGTCAGATTACTATTTCCCCATAAGCCGACGTGTACATAATGCAGTACATCTCCGCGTTTGGATTTGATGTTTAACGTGAAGCTCCGCACGCGTATATCGGAATAATTTAAACGGGTGGTTTCTGTACACAAGAAATCTATCTCTCGTGTAATATCATCTTCGTTAGCGGCGCTCATTATATTTCCGACGTTTGCGGTTTAGCTTTGAACGACAGCGTGTGTGTGCTTTATGGAAACTACGGGAAACTCTTAATCTCTCGAAAATGAAACTCCGATCGGGAGAAAAATAAACTACTCTAAAAACATTGACTCTCGGGTCTTTGAAGGAAAACTGTTTCGTAATATCTTCAAAAGTGTCAATTACTCTTTTCATAAAACTAAATGGGGAAACTCTTGTAGAATCTTCTCTTGAAAAATACAGTCCGGGAATTACTGCAATCAGAACTACGGAATTAATGTAAGAGAGATATACGTGACTTGACGCGCGCCGATTTAACATCCGGAGCATTCTCTCAACCGTTTGTGAACATTGTCCAGAACGCTATATAATCCATCCTGGCTTACTTCCCCATTTATTCCCGCTGCTTATAATCCCGATGACACCGGGTCATCCGCGTTAATGGTTTATTCTGCGCGGCGCGCATTAACCCCCTCTGCGGAGCGGCGCGGTTTCGCCTCACCCGCTTTGCCATCGCGCTCCCTAAAGTTCGACCTTGCATCCGATAATTCCTTCGATAATATTGTTTTCGCGCATAATTACCTCCCTGAGTGTAGCGCACGTGGTGCTTGCTTTGCATGTGTGTGTGTGTGTGTGTGTATGCGCATCGTCCCTTCTGTCATGAAATTTTCGTCAGGCAAACTGCTCCCGTAAAACCGATAACCGTCGACATGGTTACGATGACGGCGACGGGTGCGACCGCATGAAAATTGCGCACCGCACGGTGAAAGTTATTGCAGAAGGGACGAAGGGAGGACGGAGAAAGAGAAGAGTGCAGGTAGGAAAAGGGAGGGAAGAGTAAAATCGCAGTGTGTGTCTGACGTCAAGAAAGACGAGCCCGAGAGAACCGAGAGCGTCGCCGAGAACGTCCGCCGGGACGAATTATTAATATACCTTCGCTGTGCGAATTGCGTTCGCGCGGAAGCGACAGGCGGAAAGTTTCTGTCCGCCAAGCGGATCACACGGACGGGACGACATTTATACGGTAAACACCTCCCGGCGTAGCGCCGGGGTATTAATGTGGCAATAGACAGCGCATTATAAAGTTTGCGTTGTGCCGGGCGACGTCGTCGTATACCGGCTGTTTACCACTTCGGCGCTCATCACCGATAAGACCCGGCTTAGCGGACGAAGTTTCCTATCAATGATCCGCCGATATGGCGCGCGCGGATTTTTCCTTCCTTTATTATCGGATAGAAAAAGGAAAACGGAGAGAGAAAGATATATATATAATATATATATGTATTGTATATAACCCCTCTGTTGTAGAATGGAAAACTGCGAGAGTCCGACGACTTCGAACTCTGCTCGATAGTTCGAGCTATTGCATTCTCCCTGCGACAGGGTTCAAGGACCTCTATTTATTATGACGATGCTGCCTTGGGTCGTCCACGGAAACTCCCGAAGGGAATCCTCCCCTCCTCTCTCCCCGTATTGGATTCCGATCTCCTCTACACGTAAAACGAACTAGTTACACAACGGCGAAAACGATAGAAAATGGAGATGGATTGCATTAAAATGGGTTCGGTGAAACACGCACTGATTGATGAAGTGGATATATGGATTCAGAAAAAAAATTGTAAAGCCGTTAACAGCTCGCATTAGACAACGTTTTCCGATTAGTGTGAAAAACAAATTATAACATACGTGCTCGCACAGATAATCAATATTTGACATTTTAATCAATAAAACAGTTTGCGCGAAGATAAAGTTTTAAAAGCCGTGTTCGAAAAGTCTGTGATATTATTACCGGTTATTCTACTTCGATGGTGAACTCACGTGATGTAATGAGATCGCGGTATATAAGAGCATTATCTAAAGTGTTCTATTGACGTGGAAAAATAGTGCAGCGAAGGACAGCGGGAGCTCGCAAAATGCCATCAGTGCTATTACATCAAGTATAAATTGTGCGCAATCGAGTTCCGAGAAGTTATCAGCACCCAGTCATCGTTCTTTTTCGTAGCGATGGACGCTCGTTTGAGGCGTCTGCTCGCTATGCGATCAATTCCGGTATATCGACGTCGCCCGGTACACAAAGTACTCGACACGGTGCGCTCTCTCTCCGTAGGAGAGCCGATCAAAGTGCTCCTAAAGTTCATTCCGGACGAATCCACATCGCCCTTCAGAAGAGGACATTGAAAGTCGGAACATTTGGGGAATATGATATGACGAATTGTTGCGCGCGCTCATTACCGCTATCTCTTGCCAATGTCCGTTAAAAACATTCCGTTAACCTTTTTTCGATTTTCGTTTCAAACGAGTTACACCGAATTTAAAAGCTCGTGAAGACTCGGTTATTTTCGAAAGAGAAGAGAGAGAGAGAGAAAGCGAGCTTTGGAAAAAACATCGTTCCCGTGGGAACGCCAGTCACCGAAGCGAACCAACAGCGCGGAGTCCACACACGGATCGGCCCTTTAACACGTCGTGAAATTTTTCGTTCGATAAACTAAACCTCCATCGGCTCGGAAAAGTGGCTCTCGCTCAACGAGGTGCGAAAAACACGAGCAAAATGCGACTCGCCGTTTGTCAGCAACGACAAGCCGACACATGTAAGCGCTTTGCGCGGAATATACACGGCGCTTTGTACGACAAACATTTCTATTCGATGACGAATTGCAAACATACTATAATACAACATGTGTGTGTGTACGAACGTTTCAAAACGAATTAATTTCTCATCTCGTGAAACACAACTAGTCATCGCTCGTAAAAAAACAAACGTTTTCTTCGCCGAAAGTAGCAGCGACTAATATAGCAATAAAGAGAAGTTTAACGAGTTGTTCATGTAAACATATAAACTCGGTTAATTACTCGAAAGTTTCGTATATCGATAAGTCGTTAACGTTGTGACATATAGGATGAGGCTTTGCCCTCTCCGTTTGTCGTCGTGTTCGCACGGCGTTCTTGAGCGATGGCCAAGTTTTCCCCTGGCTCTTCGCAACACTCAAAATAAGCCCGGCACAATAAAAGAGAAAACTTTTGCCGCGAACAAGTTACGTTTCTTATGCCGCCGTTGTATCTTATTTCGCTTGTAAAGTGCTCGGGGACTGATATTAACACCGGCCTCGTGTGAACTATATATAAAACATATCTCGCGCAACTTAAGAACTCTTTATTGACGCTGCGGGAAAAATAGCCGTCGCTCTTGTCGCGTTAACTTTTAATATCCAGACAGAAAAATCACATGTGTGTGGGCTATAAGTTGTTGCAACTCTGCAAAACTACACGGCTGCATGGTAAATGAAGAGGCGGGGGATGAAATGTTTTATGGGCTGCCGGTTTAAAGGAAAAGCTCGCGCGCGCGTCCGATCTCGTTTCTAAAACGTGGATAAGATCAACCTTCGTTTGCGAATGGTAATGGGGGTAGTTTCCGTGCCTGATAACGTTTCCTCCTCCTTTTCCTGAAGGAAACCACCCTCCTCCGCACACGCTCGCCTACAGACGGGGCGTGCACGTGTGCGGCTTAAAGTGTGCCAGACTACCGCAAATCGTCCCACCGAAAGCTTCTCATTCAAGAGAGATCGAAGAAGGCGAGGTAATACCACGGCAGCGCGCACGGTGAATCATTTCGCATCGTCGTTTTCCGCGAAAAATCAGCATTCCGAGAATTTTCCGACGGCGAAAATTTTTATTCTGTCTCGCGATCACAGCCGCGTATATATTTTCATATGTCGAGGAGAATGTTATATTCCCGTAGCTTTAACGCACCACACGCGCTATTTTCTTAAATTTATAATTCATGTGCATAAGGTCGCGGGGAAAATACCACAACGTTATTTGAAACTTCGCTGTGAGAAAAATGCCGACGTTGCGTTTCGAGAAGTTTAAATAACGCAAGTTTAAGAAGGAATAAATAACGTTATAAATCATCATGTTTTACTAATTTTATCTTTGCATTCTCGCGCGGATCGAAGTAACTGAAGCGTCGTGGAAATGTTGCCCATTGTATAAAAATAGGTGAAATATACTCGACACAGAAATAGTGAGAGAGAAAGAAAGAAGCGGTACGTGCCGAAACGCGATTTCTTCTGGATTTTCGTGTTTCCACGAAAGAAAACGCTGCTTTTTCCAATCAACAACAACGCGGCGGCGGAATCGTCGTCGTCGTCGCTGTCGTGCGCGATTTTGCGCGACAACGCGCGAAAATAAACGTCCGCGTCGCTCGTTAACGCGAACATAACGGATAGTCGTCGTTTATTGCGAGCATTTCATCTCCATTAACGATGACACATTTCCGGCGTCGTCGCAGCGATGAAACGCAGCGTGCGCGCGCGCGTGAATATGTAGTCTCGGCGAGCGAGCGAGCGAGCGAGCGAACGACGACGGGACAACGATATAGAAAGAAAGTAGGTCTCTGCCAGAGACGTCGCCATTGAAAGTGTTATATTTCCGCTGATGGGGAGAAAACACTACGGAGAGATTTACAATGACAATGCCGTGTGCACATGTGTGCGGCCGAAAAAAACGCGGGCAAAAAGAGAATTCTCGCGAATTTTGAATAAATTTTTTTTTGTGTCGCAACGCCCGTCACATCCCCGACTCGCTCTTGTCGTCGTTGCAAATAAGCGCGTTCGGTGCTTTTTCTCTCTCTTTCTCGTTGTGCTCTCTAACATCCCCGAAAGGCACACAAACGCGAGAGAAAGTCAGGATATGTATATATGTATATATTTTAAATAGCAAGCCTTTTACGAAAATCAAGAAAGAACGTGCAAAAAATATCGCCGAGATGAACTGTCTCTGTTCGCGAATGTAGTCGCGGGCAGAGTTACGTTTTTAACTACGAGAGAGAGAGTCCGAGAGTGGATAGGGGTTTGAAGAAAAGGAAAGAGAGTTTCTTTTTCACGTCACGGCACTCTTCAATCACTTCTTGCTCCTCTCGCGGACTTCCTTCCGCTTTTACACTATCGCTTCTTGTTCGATGCTATCATTGTGCTTTTTTACGACGACACGTTTTCCCACATGCATTATAAAAGCGAATTTTTCCGCTCGCTTTGCGTTACCGCGTCGGCGTATTCGCGGCGATCATTACCGTCATTACTCAAACATCTCAGAGAGAGAAACGCCTACTCTTTATTTGTCTTGTTTTTCAAATGAAAATTCACATTTATCTGAAATTCGCATTTGTCTTCCGGGCGCAATTTTAACACGAACGAATCGCTCTAATCAAACTGCGAAATCTAAATTTAAAACCAAGAGATAAATGAACCAAACGCGCGGAGAGCCTTTAATCACGGCCACGCGACTCTAATCGCCGTTTCCGCGCGCAAATTGCCGCCTCGTTTTAACGATACGTCGGAATTCTTTGTAATCTCTTCGTCTACCGAATGTCGGGGGAGAACTTGATGAACAACAATCGCCGGGGATGTACAACATCGGTTTCCCGTGGCCCAGACTTCGTCCCTTGACTCCGCAAACCGGGGAAAATCCGAGCTGGTAGTATATACCAGGAGTTTACATAGGTCGTACCACCTGGTGGATACATCGCTGCTCGTCGGTTGAACGACGAGCAGGGCATGAAAGAGGAGGAGGAAGAGGAGGAAGAGGAGGACGAGGAGATCGAGTCGCGTGGTGGTTGCGATAGTGGCAAATCGCGGTTAGGAAGACGAAGGCGGAGAACGAAAACGAGCGAGTGGCGTGGAGAAGGGAGAGAATCCAGGGGAAAGCGGCAAAAGAGCCGCGGCGGAGGGTGGTGGGCGGCGAGTGGGGTTGAAGCGAGCGGTGGCTGAAGGAGGGAATGACCCCGCGTACCGGGGTCAACCGTTGCACTATGCTCTCCGTGTCTCATGGACGAACCTCGCTCGCTCGTTCGCGTTCTTATATGCACACCGTGTATGTACGAGCGTTACATACACACAGACGATCCGGAAGATACCACCTGAGCACACCTGAGCCAGATGCCGTCTGTCCGTCGTCGGTGTATGTGTGTGCGCGCACTGTCGTCGACTCGCCGACGATATTTATGAATACACGCGGGATGCGGGCGAGACGGTGGCGCCGGGCATTATTTCTCGTTATTGTCAGCCAATGTATGTTTAGGATCCCTTTCCCCCCGTCTTCCTGTTTTTAGAGTTTTTACAGTATGCGTCAGATATTTCTTCCGCGCACGCTAGGTCTCACGTTGAAGCAGAGGTATACACGAGAGATGAGAAAAAGTAGAAACTCTCGAGTGGAAATATTTCCATCTAGATTCTCACGTGCGAACAATATACGTTAAAGCTCTTGTGAAATGTAACTTCGGAGGGGAAGATACATACATCGCGCGCGCGGTATCGCGATGCTGCTATACGTCCCGCGTGTCGAGTTCCAGACTCGTCCGCAAATATGCACCGAGAAACGTAGGTACTTAATAGGTAGAACGATTTGAAAGCGCCCCGACGAGACGTTAACGTTCATTTTGCAAAGTATCGAAGCGCATGAAAATTAGCAGCGCTGTTATCGCTCGACTAAATACTCATCGGATCCGCGTCGACGAATCTTGCGTCGACAAATGCGAAAGAGTTCTGATACAAATTTAACGAAGACAATCGGAACGTATTTTTAACATCTATTTTCAAAAAGATATCGCGCAAGAATAACACTCAAAAAAAAAAAAAAAAATTGCACGGAACTTGCTCATATCTCTCGGTATTTTTCCGCGAGCAGCGGATTACGTAGCTACGTCAAGTTGGATTTCGGTATCGCGCGTCGCGGCTCACGACGGCGGAGAGCTTCCGCTTCGCGAAAATCGCTTTATGCGCGATCATATTTCTTGGTAGGGGATCTATATTTTCCGTCTAGAAACAGGCGATACCCACTAACGCGGTATTAAGTCACGGCGGATATATAACCGTGCATCCATCATAAAATCAAGTTACAGTTACGTATACGTACGTGAGACGTTACTACCCCCGTGACGTTTCGGTATCGATTGCGTATGAACGTACAAGGCGTTCGGCGGTCGTGTGTAATAATTGCAATAGACGCAAGACGTCGCGTAAATCACGGTCTTGTAGTCGATAATCGAGCCGCGATGCCGCGCGGCACAACGAGAACGGGAGATGTCGCGATAACGGTAAATGCAAGTCGATCGATTTGCGGTATCGCCCGCAACCGGTCACGGGGTATCGCCCGTCTCGTTGCGCGCGGCTCGATTATGATCCCGACAACAACGTAGCAAACGGGCGTAGCGACGTAATTTCTCTACGTTATTTGCTCGAAAATTAAGTGCATCGCAATTGCAACGTGGTTGCCCGCACCGTTCGGCGGAAAGTGCGAATGAGAATTTTCCGTGGTAAGTATATGAGTTTAGTGGGATACTTTATACCGGTCGTCGCGGGCCGTCTCTCCAATTACCGCAATTAGCGATTTCATTAGCGGTAATTACATCACACGTCTAGTATCCCGCTTTTAATCCCGCTCCTCTCTCTCCCAGCGCGCCCACGCTGTGCGATGCAACAATGATTGATACACTCCCGTTTCGCAAAACTTTTTCCGACTTTCTGTTTTTTTTTCTCTTGTTTTCGCTGTTCTCCACGGCACGCAAATCCGAGAAAAGGCCGGAAAATCCTCTTTGAACTTTTTTACCAGAGAGGAGTTTTTATCTCCGACGAAAACCTCGTAAAGAAAGTCCAAACGGTTTCGAATCGGCCGCCGCTTCTTGCACGAGAGACTTTAATAGAGCTGCATATATACGCTGCTCATTTGTTACGCGTGCAAACTCTTTCTGAGAAAAACATTTCGCACGAATGGCGCTCAATAATCGCATTAACATACACGTTGTCGCAAACATAACAACTTATTACCCATCTTCTTTTTATTTTTTTTTATCTTTTTTTTCTATATTTCTACGCTTCGCATTTCGAAAAAGATGTAAGATTTTACGAGACTCAGGTTGCTTCGTAAATTTTTCAATAGCGTTATACAAGTCGATCGGAAACTATTTCCACCCCATTTCTTTGCCTCATAACAAGTTTAATAAACCATAAGCTCGAGAAAAACTGAAGAGAGAGAGAAAAGGCTCACCTGTCACGCTGAGTAGCGACATGGTCGAACGAGAGAGAGAGATGTATCTTCTCCGGGCTTGTGATCACCTGAATATCCCTTGAATTGTCTTCAATCGGTCAAGGGGCGCACTCGACGTGGCACGCAGAGATCCGGAGATGTACGAAAAAGTGTGATGCTGCCGCTTTTACGATGAAACACGCCGGCTCGCGCGGGATGCACTCTCTCTCGCGTGTATATGTACAGGCTCTTCCTTTTATCCTCCTCGCACACTAATAGTCCCTTTTTTTCTCTGTCCTCTTTTTCCCCTCTTTTCTTCTTCTCTCTTTCTCTCTCTTTCTTTCTCTTTCTCTCTATCTCTCGGTGTTTGTTCGTTCTGTGCGTCTCTATCACGTACAATATACGAACGCGGGATACATGTGTGTGCATGCATGCATATATATAGAGATATATATATAATAATAATACGGTACGTATGTTATATATAAGAGAATGTGATACGTGTCGAGTGATCCGCGACGGTACGGTTTTACGCGCGAATCAGAAGCTAAATCCAAATATTTTGAAAACAGCCCGACTACGGTTCTTTTTTTTTTTTTTTTTCTTTCCTCCAGCTCCGAATATGTGTGTGTGTGTTTTCACTCTACTTTCTTGTTTACTTCTTAACAAAAAAACTTTTTCTGTTTACAGTCTGTCACACAGGCTTGGCCGACGCGGTGAAGCGCGTTCGTGTCCGTACGTTATCACGCTACGCGGCTTATCTGGATCGACGGCGATATACCCTGGTTCCTCCTTCTCGCCTCTCCTCTCTATCTCTCTCTCTTTGTCGCTTCTGTATACCCCTGGTCCACCCCCTCCCCTACCCTTTTACGCCCGGTGTGTACACTGGCCGATGACCGTACGTGACACGAGTTCCTATGTGCTCGGTTGTAACACTGTTTTCCCCGTAATACCGGCGCGATGACGATCGATCGCGCGGAGAGAGAGAATGACTGTTGTATAAGCGTAATTTTACCACCGATTGACTTTACTATCGGTCGTTACTCGATTGCACCAAGAGAATCGCACTGCGTGTAGTCGCGCGCTGTGTAGTAATAGCGTCGTCATCGACTCGACGAGTAATAACGTGGCTCTTGGTCACGCGCGACAATGTAGTCCAGTCTGGCGATCGAGAAGAAAATCGCGCGCTTCCTCGTCGCTTGCACCTGCATCGTTCACCCTCGTCT
The DNA here is from genome assembly GCA_014825685.1 of Pseudomyrmex cubaensis. Lineage (NCBI taxonomy): Eukaryota > Metazoa > Arthropoda > Insecta > Hymenoptera > Formicidae > Pseudomyrmex > Pseudomyrmex cubaensis. The sequence continues at coordinate 122,518 of QVOA01010624.1, read as the reverse complement.
GAACTCGCTTAGCTATCATCAGATGATCCTCGTGGTCGTGGTTGACGAACACCGCGGTGCTGGCACGCTGGCAATTGTAGTAGTGATTATTATACGGCAGCGCCGACGACGCTCTGTTGCTGCTGCTGCTGCTGATCCACTGCGACTCGGTAATGTTGCTGATAATTTCAACTCTGTCGTTTCCGTGTCGTATCGCGCGACAGGCACGAGACATCACCGTAGCGTCGCTATGTGAACCCGTTGATCGCCGTTGTCCAACGGCATTGGTGAGGTAAGCTCGGCCGTGTGTTCCCCGCTTCGGTACGAGAGCCCATCGTGCCGCCGTCACCTTCGTCGTCGTCGTCGTCGTCGTCGTCGTCGTCGTCGTCGCCGCGCTTCTCGTTATTATCATAGTAGCGAGGGATGTGCCGAGTCGTTGTCGCGCGTCTCTCGTGCTCGTCAGGGGAACGTGCACCACCAACGACGCCAGGCACGTCGTCGCCGTCGCTCCGAGGCGCGACCGGTCACGCGCATTTCACCACGGTGCCGTGAAAGAGAGCCGGACCGAAAGACAGAGAGATAAAGAGAACCAAAAAAAAAAAAGAAAAAGGAGCGAGAACGGGAGCGAGAGCGAGCGGAAAGAAAAAACGAAAATCAAAACGAGAAGGGGAAAAAAAACCACGCTCGAAAACTAATCTGGAGCAGAAGATGGGCAAAGAGATAAAGAAAAAGAACGGAGAGAGAGAAAGAGAGAGAAAGAGAGGCAAGGAGAGAGAGAAAGAGAGGAGAGGGTGGGAGAAAAAGAGGGATGAAGGAACGAAGAAGACCGGAAGAAACACGCGACGCCGCGAGGAACCCTCTTGGAGAGTGTCACGTACCGAACACACAGCCGTGCACCGTTCTCTCTCTCTTTTTCTCCCCGTCGCTCCGGGCACCGTCGCTCGCTCGCTCGCTGCTGTTCACCGCTGCCGTTTCCGCGTTGACCACAGTCGCATTCAACCCGCACGCTGCACTTCGGTCCTCGCGTTTTCGCCGCACGTACGGAAGTACAGAGGGTAACGCGCGGCGCAGCCGTTACTCGGAGTGGTTGAAACCGCGTCTCACGCGCGTAATGATAGCGCGGTGCCGCGATCGCGTGCGATGCGCCGCTCGTTCTGCCAACGTCGCCGCGTTAATCTACTGGAACGTTGTTGCGAACGTACGCGGACTGCCCGACGTCGAGCACTGTGCGAACGAAGACGCTTCCGACACGCCGCCGCCATCTTGCTACGTCAAAGGGGTGACATAGCGCCGGCGTGATAAAAGCCGGCCAGATCCGAACGTCGCCGGAACCACCCGACCGTTCGTTCCGGCGAGACCACCGAGAGAACCCTCGCTCGCCGAGCCAACCCTCCCTCTCGGAGCCACTCACGCCGGTCCTTCTCCGCGGTCCTCCACTACCGCCACCCGCGGGGTGCCACCAGCGAGCGCGAGCTGCCTTTTTCGACGATGCGTTCGCGCTCGTTCCGGGGGTGCAACGTCTTCGAAAATCGTTGCGGGACTCGGGCCGCGCGTTGCACGCCGATTATTAGAGTTTGAAAGGCGAACTTGCGCACGTTTCACCCCCCGTGGGTGTTGCACACGATATTTTCGTGCGCAAGTTAGTTTTACTCTTTACTTTTGTCGAAGTCCATATTTATCTCGTGAATCTTCTCGAAAGTAACTACGTTGACGATATATTTTGTCGTATTTTTTAATAAATTCTTCGAGGAATTAAATTTACTAAAGTACATATTTAAGTTTGATGTCTGCGAACTACGTTCGCGGAACTTGCCACACTTAGCACGTAAGTTGAGCGATCCTAATTAGCGATGCCGTCGAGATTCTCGTTCGAGTTTCCAGAGGGAAATGCGCGTCGCGAACGCAACGCCGGCGTCTCGAGACTAGTTTTCGCGCGGTTGCAATAGAAGGAGACAGGAGAGATTAGTCTCTCTCTCTGCGAGAGATGCCCGATCCCGATAACACAGCTGCCTACACCGCCATCCGTGATTACTTCAGTGAGGCGATGGCGATCTCTCTAGTTACTTGGAATAAAACGTTATCCCTTTATACCATCGCGAGAAGCTATAAAAAGAGACTACCTGAAATCGTTGCATGCTGCCAAGCGCGATTCAATTTATGCCGCCTCCGCTCTGCGAAGTTATATTCCACTCGTATTCCATTCTGTGTGCCCCCGTGTGCGTAGGAAATAATTTTTATATTTTTCGTAATACGCAGCAGAGCGACGTACAAATCCGCGATATTTGCAAATAACGCGTTGCGATCACGACGAGTTTCCTCCCGACATTTATACATCCAAGACATTATTATCCCGCGCATTAGTATTTCAGATGGAAAATTGGTTCATTAGGATGCCTGTGTAAACTCGTTAGCGTGAGAAGGGGTCGTAAACGCGGGGGTTGAACGAGCCGAGGGACACGCAATGTCTGCTATTCAAAGTCTCTAAATGCCGTCGTGAAACGACGTTACACACTGCCGCCGATCGAGATAAGAAATTTGCACATTGTCATAAAGATACACGATCGTTAATTAATTTCGCGAGAGAAACCGCTGCCCCTCTTCGGCGTACGCAGAGAGATTTATCGCTCGAGAACACCTCGCGGGACATAGAGCCGGCGCGGCGCGGCGCGTATCTCGGCAAGTAAGTAGTTACGCCGCGTTACGCCGCGCCTTAGTAAGTAGTAATAACTGTCGATCGCTCGAACGCGCAAACAGCGTTCGACTCGGAAACGATCGAAGCTTTCTTTCTTTCTCTCTTTGCTTTCCGATTTTTCCCGATATAGCTATCGTGCGAAAGTAAATTTCGTTCGATTAAATGGCGATCTCTCGTTCTTTTAATGCCGATTAAATGTTAATTAAAAAATGTGACAATTTTATATACGCAATTATCAATAGATTGAACGCGAAGTGAGATTCACGTCGGATTCGACGAAGAAAACGATGACTCGAGGTGGGACGATTTTATCGAGTTTATAAATAGTCTTTCGCACTTTGATACATGTATATGCACCCCTCAACGCTCGCTTCGGGCATTAAGACGCGCGTCGCCGTCGTCGCACGCATTGACGGTGGTGAGCTTTTTATTTCCGCGAGAAGAGTGCGCAAACAATGGCTGTCGCGTCGTGAAATAACAAGAGCCTCAACGAGTTTTGAGGAAACAACGCTTGGAAAATTCTCGCGGAAACATTTCAGTTTCGCTTATTTTCGCGGCTCGAAAGAACCGCTTGTTCGCCTTTTGTTGTTCCCTTCTTCGCGCGGTAAACTCTTCGTCGATAATGATTCGCCGCACACGTGAGCGATATATTTACGGCTTCGCGCGTTACAACTTTAATACAATATATTAAAGTCGGTGTCTCTCTCTCTCTCTCTCTCTCTCTCTCTCTCGCGGCTTCCCTGCTTTTCCGGGAGGACGCGCATTATCGAGGAAAATACTCAAGTTCCGCCGCTATTGAAACTACTACTTTACTACCTCTTTGAATCCGTCACGTCTGTGTGCGTTCTTTGATCGAATATTATACGCTTGAAAATTTCATTTGCGACACTCGCAAATTAATTTGTCGCGGAATTATCGCGGCGACATTGAAGCACGAGTGTTCTGTTTAACAGTACACCTCGCTAATCGGTGTAACGTTGTATCTCATGTAAATTGTTCCATAAATTGTTCTGTCGTGAAAATCGCGATAGGAAAATACACCACACGTGCAGGACAAACTTTACATATGAAAAAAAAAAACAAGAAAAACAAAAAAATGGATAAGAGGATAGTGCGATCCTCGCGCTTTGGTAACATTTTAACTCGTGAATTGCGGACTCGCGCGCGTTTCGAATATTGCCGACTCCGCGGCGAGGATACGTGAAAAGAGAATGATGGAAGGAAGGAAGCGCAACGAGTGGCGAGGAGAAAGAAGAGAAAGGCAGGGTTCGAGACCGCGCACAATGCATAAAAGTAAACGTGCTGAGCGTGAATATAGTGGCGGAGTGTGATATTCACGATATGTATGCACGACTGGTCACAACTCAGCACGTATACGAAACATTTATCAGCCCGTTGTGTGTGACGTTTACTAGTCCACGCGTTTTCCTCAGTTATCGTTCGAATGCCGTTTCGCCAAATCGATACAATTATTATTTGCGACCCGATTTACGGGCTGTAAGTGTCCCGCGTGTTCGCCGAATTAATGTTTGATTAAAAAAAAAAAAGATCTTGGTGAATTGTTTGTGAGGCTTAATTGAATTTCCGGAATCTTTTGAGATCCCACACACAGTTGCTCTTCTAATAATAATAATTTAACATCTTTTGCATTCTGATTCTTCTCTCGGAAAGCTTCAAAGTCAGAGTTTGAAAGCGATTCTTTCGAAAGAGAGAGACGTAAGAAGCTTTGATAAAAATAAAATAGGAAAAATGCGCGATAATGGAAAGAAGTCCGCGAAATGATTGATATACCGATTTATTGACGGAAGACATTTAAATAATGCAACAGTTGCATCTTTTTACGTTACACGATTGACCGATGCAAAATGTGCCAGTAGTTGTAGCAACGTATTGATCAGCCACGCCGACGCTACTTCCGTTAATGCAGACACACCGAGAGAGAGAGAACGCCGATACCGAAATTCTCCATGTTACACATGGACCATTAATACTAGACGTATGGCATTCCATTTACTATATTCCGAGATGCCTATCCTGACGACGATGAACGCAATCGCGGCGTTATGATATCTATTCGCCCCATCGATCATCGTTAAATTACCTGCCATCGGAAGAAACTTCATTTAACGACAGAAATCAAAACCGCGAAAGTTCTTTAAAAAAATAAAAATCATACGTTCGCGCGGCTTTCGCATAGGATACAAAAATGATAATTTACTACAATACAATGTAACCTACACTCACACACGTTAACATTAATTGTATATTGTTCTATCGCGAGCATCAATATTAACATTTCACTCATACTGTAAATTCGAAGCGTCTATAAATTTTGCAACATTCATTATTGCATCGTTCTTGCACAACAATTGAATATCAATTATGTATGTTTAACAGTTTGCACTTTGCGTTCTACATTTTCGTTTTAAGTTAGGTGGACCGCATTAATTGTGACGCACGTTAAAGGTAACGAACGTATCATTTAATGGGATGTGTTCGCGCGCATTGCGGTATAAATTTGCGGGATCGCGCACAATAGAGCACAAATATACGGAGGTGTACGAGCGGGGGTGTGTTTGTATACTACGCGCATCACAATGAATTTTCTCTTTTATCGATATTTTTCTCTTACCCTGTAGTTGACCGGCTATCGCTCGTGCCGCAGACCGATTGCTTTTTAAAAAATGCAAAAGCCCGTCCGAGAACGGTTCGATGCCGTAAACGGACCAAATGGAAAATAACGCGGACATGATACAGGCCGCCATGTGCATTTTTCGGACCGAGCTAATTTCTCAGATTACGAAAGAGCGCTTGCTCCGCGAGCTTTATTGAATATCTATTTTCGTGGCGCTAACTACGGCAATGAAAGGAGGTTTTCGCCAGAACTTTCCTTTGACATGTTTTATAAGGAAGAAAATACATGTACATGAAAAGTACAGATCTACGTAAAAGCAACCGCGTTTCTTTTTAAATTTGACCCGTTTATTCTGAGATCGTTTATATTCTGTGTAAAGTTCTGTAGAGAATATTTGAGACTTTTACATGATAAATATGTTTGTTATATTTTTTGTGAGTGGCACATGCGTATCCGTTTACTTGTTAAAACACGACTCTGTCTTTTTTTCTATATATGTTTATCTTTTATCGCAAGTTTTGCATCTTCCGATTGCAAATTTTGCGCGTCTTCGAGGATCGAGCGCTCTTTCTCTTCCCGATCATTAACGTTAATTTGTTGGTAATACTGAACACTAAAATATACACCGAAAAGTGTAAGGGCTAATAGATTTACGTGTCCAAAATTGAAGATCGCCATTTGTCCGATATAGGCTGTAGATCTATCTCACTCGCACCAACTGCATCCGTCTTTTTCACACTCGCTGAATATTGTTCCACGGTGAACATAAATGCAAATACAGTCATTTTGTTTCTAAAATTTTATAAATTATATTATGTATCGGCTCTTGTTCGGCAAGTTCGTAAAGTTTTCCAATAAGAAGTTTTCAAAAAATAATAAGAGCTTTCTTATCACAAATAAGTTACGTATAAATAATATATTCACATACTGTGGTAAAACTATGTTAAATCGATTTATTTAAACATATGTTTTCTCGTATTTAAATAAAATATGATTGTAAATAATATATGTTCGAGAAAATGCTGTGATTGGTTGATTTGCCTACTGCCTAAGTTTATTTGTGTAGTTCCTTTGGCTCTCTTTAAAGTTCAATGGTCGGTATTGTCGATAATCTAGGACGGAGAGTCTCTCACATGTACGAAGAGAATGAAACGCGATAAGAAGTGCCATCTGGTGTGTGCGAAGATAAACTAAGTTACTAACGCGTTTATCTTTTTTCTTGCAAAATTTAACAGTGGCCTCGTTTTTTTCTTAAATAAATTGTAACTGTTTTTAATTAAAAGAACATGTTTTTCGTTCCAATTATATTTACGTAAACTTGTAATTATTACATAAATTACGAATATGTTTACATACGTTTCGCTTTCTCTCCTATGCTTTATGTCATCACTTTTTATCACGTTTGTGATAAATATGATAATAACGCGTGATTACCGCGATCTTGGATTTTTATTCGTCGTTTCGAGCTTTGTGCGCGACAATCGAGATTCGTGCGCGATAATCGAGATTCTGATTCGAATGTTCGCGAAAATCTGTATCGCGCGTCTGCGCGTGAGAGCATATTGGCGTCACGAAATACTTTCGAATCGATAACGACGTCATGACGTATCGTGTCCGAGTGATTCGGTGCGCTCGAACAAATATACACATCGACACAATGACGTGTCAAGCGATACTGACACATTACTGCCATTTTTATTTCATTATACATGCGAATTAAGTAACGCAAAAAGATAGCTGATAAATTACCAGATATCGTATTCGTTTACCACTAGCGGAGATTCGATCGTGCCAGGAACAGACAGTTCCGAGAGCGCCGTCACTCCAAATGGCGTTCGAATGGGCAAAAGCACCGAAAGGCACACATCGGCAACTAGTTACGTCGCCGTGCGGCCAATCAGCTGCCGCCGGCGCTTACCACGTGATCGGAAAGATCGAAATGGCGGACGTATCGGGACGCAGGATCCCGTGCATAGACGAAGGACGATAAACCTGGGTAAAAGACCCGTCATCCGTGTCATAGGTGACCGTGTGTCAATTCCCGCAACGGGTGAGTGAGCTATTGCGCGTGGGTAGCCGTGGAGGGAGAATCGCGGCAATTTGGGGCGCGTCGCGAAGAGGCCGGTGCGGGGAACAACCATCGACAGAACCTCTCTGATCGACGCGTGTTTACCGAAGTGTCAACCCGCCCGTATTGCACGCGCGCGTGTCTGGTAATCGGCTGTTCTTCCCGGAACGTTCGGGTCGAGAGGAACAAAAAACACGATCGGGACACGGTGCGGCAACAGTGAAACGATCATTTGCGTTACTGATCTCGATTTTCGGTGCGCTCTTGCAAGTAAAAGACCGATCTCCGCGAGAAAGAGAGAGAAAGAGAAAGAGAGAGGGAGTGAGTGAGAAGGATCCGTGCGAGCCTGTGACTCGGGAAGCGGATGCGAAAGGGAGAAAGAGATCGCAGTTAGATCTGGTGGACGGACAGCGATCGTTTCACGTGGTGGAGGGCTCCTGGCCCCGCGGCAACATGCGCGCGGACTCGTTGCTTCCAGTGGACGATATGTCGCGACATGTATCTCGACGACAAAGGAGGTAAAACACACGGCTCGCAAAAAGTATCGCAAGGCCGAGCGCCTTCTCGATTACCCAGCGCGCTTATGCATGCACGAGAACGAGAAACGCACGCACACGTCTCGCAACGATGCATTCCTTCGCGGTGATATCGCTCCGTGGTGTCTCGCGATTATCTCTGTCCGAGAAATTCTTTAAGCTCTGTTCTCTCTTTAGCGTGTTGACGTTCTCATGGATCACCTCGCCGTGGTCCATGACCCGCCAACTTTGCGCGAGTAAAATCGAGAATAACGTTGTTTTTTTCTGGGGAACTGTTAGTCAATCTAATTCCAAATCCTGACCTCGGACGGAACGATCATCGTATTCGCGAGATCGCACGTCGCTTTTCGTCTTTCTGTGTGTATTCTACGCGCGCGATCAATTTGTTGTCGTTCAATCCGCCGACAGTTCTCTGGACCGCGACCGAACGTTTGTATTCTTGCGGTGTTTTGCTTTGGTCGCGAAAGAACGGAGAGAGAGAGCGGTTTATTTGTGTGCATGAATCCGTCGGAAAAACATTCGGGGGTAAAAATGAGTTATTTTTACTTACGGCCACACATTGGGTTTTCGCAGCAAAACACATGCACATGATTGTGTATATGTATACATGTATATATGCGTCACATTCAGTGAGTCAATGAAATTCTCAGTTGTCAGTAGATTGCGCGAGAGAGAGAAAAAGGAAGAAAGAGATAACACCGATAAAAATGATCAGAAAGTTCAATTATAATTATCTGTGTCTCGACTTTTAATAACTTCTAATAACTGTCTTTCACATACAATTCCATTTTGACATTATTGCTTGTTTATTAAAATAGAAGTGCACCTGTTCTATTTTTGTTACATCCCAGACCGAGAGGTTACATATACGAAATCAGTATTGCATTAATGTATTTAATTCCTTTCTGTATAACGAGTTTCTTTTTAAATTGTAGTTTTAAATGTTTGAGATATTTAAATATAAGTACTCTGTCATATATCACTATTAAAAAATTATTCCAACACTATTTTTGTACACATGATTCACATGTATTTATTTTCTTTGTTTACAGATTTTTGCATTTTTTTTATTCTTTGTATTCACTTTATCATGTATTTTCTTTTTCCAGATAGGACAGTTTTCTGACTTAGAAAACATCTTGTAATAAGCTGAAATGACACAATCACAACTGTTGCAATAAATATGCTAAAATACTCAGAAAGGATAAGAATAATCACTGTAGGCTGAAGATCTTGGACTTCTGTCAGGAAAGAAAAAAAGAAAACAAAGTTACTGCCTATCAACAATAGCACATCTTACACTTGTCACCTGTTTAGCGAACGTTGTGATAATAAATTTAATGGCTGTCATGGAGATTTCAATGGCAGTGTTAAACGCATGATGTTCAACTGAGATAGCCTATCTTCTACTAATTATAAAAGAAAAATACTCTAACTTCTAATGAACAAACCAGGAACAAGGACCTAGAAGAAATTGACTGAATATATCAATCTAAAGAAGGAATAAAATACATAAAAAAATTCCACTTTCTGACTCTATTTTATTATACTGTAATAACTATAGTAATCAACAAGTTGGAATACTCTTCGTACTATTCTGTCACATAAATCGTTTTATTCTATGAAAAGAAAGACTTGAACATATAATTTGGAAGAATTTTACAGTTTCTTATTAATATGTTTTATGACCAGAAGAGATACCTGCAAAGTTTTATTTTGTCACAGATGTATTTTTAATTAGAATTTCGAACGATATATAAATCACACATGAAAAAATTGATTATCTTTTGACAAGTGGGGCAAGAAAGAAAGCTAAACAATTCAAATTCTATCGAAAATATAACGTAACTCTATATATGTAAACAAACACTGACATCATATATATTTGTGCAAGTTAGTGGAACAAAATGTATAATAATTACTTTAACCGCTCGAATCAGTGGTTGTGTATAACGAATAAACAAGAAGAAGGGAATATAACATATTTGAAATACTGTATAGATGATAGAGGACGTGCGTGCTAACCCTCTAAAGTACAAGGTATGTTGTTAAGTTAGAGCAATTTATTCTTATTTACAGAATGGAATACTTTATCCTTGTGTTGTTGTGTTCTCAGGGTTAAAAATGGACAACAGTGGGTCTGGAGTAGTGCAGGTATTTGTGGGTGAATGGAGCCCTGAATATGAAGCATTGTCAATTAAAGCCACGAAGCAGACATCATCGGCCGAGATAGTGGAGTGTATCATCGAGAGACTTGGGCTGGCCGATATTTCTGCTTCGAATGGCTACGAGTTGGCAGAAGTGGTGGGAAATTCTGTTGGGCAAGAGTGCAAGGAAAGAAGACTTGGTCCTACCGAGTGTCCCGTGGCACTAATGTTATTGTGGCCGAAAAATGACACTCAGCAGGAATATTACAGGTTCATTGCGTTTTGATACAATAGTAATGTTTTGTATTGAGATTGTCTAAGTTTTGCAATGGTTTCTTATCAAACAATTTCTTGTTTTTTTAATTTTTAGATTTTATCTACGAAAGAAGCAACCAGACTATTTATGGTCCGACAGCAGATTTCCCATGGACCCTCAACTTTTAAAGGATTATTTCAATAGATTCCTTTATCAACCACGCGACAAGGAGTATCCGGATCTCTGTCAACTCCCAGATCTGAACGAGCAAACATTGTTAGACAATCTGAGGGCCAGGTTTCTAGCTGGCAACATATATACTTATGTTGGCAGCATACTGATCGCATTAAATCCATTCAAGTTTTATCCCATCTACAATCCGAAATACGTGAAGTTGTATCAGAATAGAAGATTGGGACCGGACATACCGCCGCACATATTTGCTATAGCCGATGCAGCCTATCATTGTATGCTTAAAGAAAAGAAGAATCAGTGTATTGTTATTAGTGGAGAAAGCGGTTCTGGTAAAACAGAATCGACGAATTTTTTGTTGCATCATCTGACGGCACTCAGCCAGAAAGGTTCGCACGGTAGCGGAGTGGAACAGACGATACTCAGCGCCGGACCTGTTTTGGAAGCATTCGGCAATGCGAAAACGGCGCATAATAACAACAGCAGTCGCTTTGGCAAATTTATCCAAGTAAATTACAAGGAAAATGGAATGGTTCACGGGTATGTTTTGTATCATTAATACACGCAAAGTATAAAACAAAGCCATTTCCGATTAACTTAATCGGTTGTTTATTTTATTGGAATTGACTAATCGCGTTAGTCGTTTAGCGGAATTGACCACAGAATCACAATTGACACTCAGTAGGTTGATTAAGTTAATCAAAAATGGTAAAATTGATCATAATTTTTTAATTATAAAGTATAGAGCGTGGTATAATCGTCTAAATGCATTTTACAGTGCTGTAGTTCAGAAGTATCTGTTGGAGAAATCAAGGATCGTCTCTCAAGGACGAAATGAGAGGAATTACCATGTATTTTATTATCTATTAGCGGGTGCAAGCGAACAAGAAAAACAACTGTTACACTTGGAGAGTTGCGATCGGTACAATTACTTGAATAAAAGCGGTTGTTATGGATTGGAAAATATCGACGAGAAGCACGAGTTCTCGAGATTAAAACAATCTATGGAGATGGTGGGCTTTACGCCGGAAAAGCAAAGACGACTGTTCGCGGTTCTGTCGGCAGTTCTTCTCCTGGGTAATTTGCTCGGAAACTTTTCCAAATTTTCTCGTATCGACAAACATTGTTGGTCAACAACTCTATTTTCTATTTAGGTAATGTTGAGTTTCAACCGAGAAAATCATATCATCATCACGATGAGGCTGTAGGTGTTAAGAATCCAGAAGTGGTTGCACTGATATCAGAGCTTCTTAGAGTAAAGCAAGAAACTCTGCTGGCCGCACTCACTGCCAAACGTGCAAGAGCTTCCGGGGAGACTCTGGTTATTAATTATAGACTTCCCGAAGCGATTGCGGCACGTGATGCCATGGCAAAATGTTTGTACGGAGCTCTATTCGACTGGATTGTGCTACAGGTATTAAAAATTTATATTCACAAAAAAAAGTTATCTCACATCTCGAATACGAAATAATATCGTTTGTGTTACGCGCTATTTTCGAATCAGGTGAATCACGCGTTGCTGTCGAAAAAGGATACTCTCCGAGATCATCAAGGTAATAGTATAGGCGTGTTGGACATATTTGGCTTCGAGGATTTCAAGACGTGTAACAGTTTCGAACAACTGTGTATCAATTACGCAAACGAACAGCTTCAACATTATTTCAATCAACATGTTTTTCAATACGAACAACGAGAATACAGAAAACAGGGGATTAGATGGACGGACATAGGATACAGTGACAACTCTGGATGTCTCAATCTCATCGAAGGAAAACCGAACGGCCTCTTGTGTCTCCTTGACGATCAATGCAAGTCAGTATTGTTTGAGTATGTTTTTTTGTTTGTGTGAGACATGTCACATTTTCGAAGTTTTCCATTTTATTTCGCAGCTTTCCTGGTGCAACAAACGAGACGTTGCTGCAAAAATTCAATACCGTGCACAAAGATACTCCGTTTTACGAGGCGCCGCAACGTCGAGAGGCAGCGTTTGTTGTACGACATTATGCCGGCGCAGTTAAATACCAAGCTGCCAACATGCGGGAAAAGAATCTAGACCTGATGAGGCCCGACGGTGTAGTCGGAGTGCTGAAGAATTCTTCTCTCGCGTTCGTGCGCGAATTGGTCGGCGCTGATCCGGTCGCTGTGTTCAGATGGGCTATACTAAGAGCTTTCTTTCGCGCGCATTTTGCATTTCAGGAAGCTGGTCGAGCGCACAGACACGGTAGAGGTAAGTTCATTAAATTGCAACGTTTAAATATTATATTGCGTAGAATGTAATGTGACAGCTTGACGAAAAACCGTATTTCTTTCAGTGGATGGCAACAAGACGTCTGTGCAAAATAGGTATAGGACACCAAACGAAACGTTGATAAGGTAACACTTGAACTTTTTCATTTTCTAATCTATTAATATTTAGATATTTATAACAATAATAAGAAAAAGTATTAGGTTGTTACACATGAAGTAGCTGATATAATGTGATTTCATTTTGAAGTTTTATTATAAAATTTTTTCATGTGGAACAACCTAAGATTAAATGCTTCCATATGTAACACGTATCTATAACAAAGCTAAATATTAGCATTGAGAACTGTGTAAGAAGAAAGTGCTGATGTCGTTGCGCTTGTCTCTTGAGTATGTTTGATCTGTATAATGTGTCTCATCTACGAAGAATGAACCTAACGTTTGCGTCAATAATACATGCATCGCGCTCAACCAAGAGTTTTGGTGTTTATACATATATATAAATTAAGACAACTTGTTGTGTTGTATTTATATTGGCCATGTCTTTTGTCCCTTTGTAGCCATCTTGTGACGTTGTCGGCCGTCAATCTAACTATTAACCGAATTGCGTAAGTGGTCTTTTGATCCACTGTATGTGTAATTCTGAAATGTTACATTTTGTTAACTACGTCTTTTGTCCCCATGGATTTACAACAAGCAATTCACATCACCACAATAATGTTGATCTGAACAGAATAATTTTACGTACAAATTATTTGTCTAAACTCTGAATAAATTTGTAAATCCATATACTTCTTTTGCTCCAGTTTATGTGTCTACAGATTTTATTTAGATTTATGTTTGCACTTCTCTCGCATTATAGTTGTACCTAGAATGCAATTTTTATATGAACATTCGCTATACATTACAGTTACATATTTTACTATTTTTACAATGGTCTTCTCGCTATTGTTCTCTGGAGCATGATTCATGACGCAAAAAACCAAGTTTTCTCTCAAGTCACAGTTCATGTCATTCATCTCGGTCTTTCTTCTTTTGTATTTACAAATCATTCATCAATCGATGAGACATTTTCCGACATCATGTATAAAGCTCGGTACAAGCGGCTGAAAGAAATGAAAATGAGTTAAAAAAAGATCAATGTCTTCAATGTAAACAATAATTAGATTAATTATATCGTCGGTTGACAAAATATATCTAAGGAATAGAAAATTTTTCAGTTCACACAAACATACCCGTCCACCAAGTTATCAGAAGCAGCGCAGTGTATGCTTACCACCGGCCACTACTCCTTCCGCAACTATATTATCTTCTATACAAAATGAAAACAACGACAATATAAACAACAATCGTTTATCATGGCCACAGTTTAGAAACATTAATCAAACGCAACATCCGTCAAACGTTACGTCGACGAAGGGCGGTTACATAGCACGGGGCAGGGAAGACCAGCCCTATATTAATAATAAATTCAGACGAGATACTCACACACCGCTAGAGAGGGTGCTTCCAAAAGACGAAGCAAACGTCATGGAACGCGCTAATCAAATTGTCATGTATGTAAAAACAACACCCGTTTATTTATTTGATATTCAGTTAATAATGTAACTTAATAAGCTACAAGAGAGATTATCGCTCTTCACGCAAGCCAAGATTAGTACGTGCTCGATAGCAATTCAGGATGGTGATGGGTTTCTGTAGGTAATAGCATTTTCGCGTAGATTTTAATAACATGCAAAACTCTGTACCGTGGCTTTATCTATTTCTCTTAATTTCTCTGACAACATATTGCTGCATAGTTTTGATTAAAACACCTTACATCATGTATTTCTCTCTCTTTCTCTCATTTGTCATTAGATTTATTCTTACCTCCATTCTTACAGTTGATTATTCACTCGACTCTGCTGCATGCTGAATGTTTTGCTATAATTCCTTACAAAAAGGATTTCTAAATGTAACAAACATCTACAGTAAATATTTATTTAGAATATTTACCGTAGTTATAGATTATTTCGTAATTATAGATAATTTATACAATACGCATATAGTCTTGATATCATAAATTCTATATTAATATTCTTATTATTATCACACTAACATTTATCTTAACAGATTATTTCGTAATTCCTTTTTCTTTGTATAAAGTACATAATTATCAAGTTTGATAATTTATGAGATATGCTATTTATATATTTTATAAATAAGAATGGGAAAAATAAAATACAAATAACAGTAATAGGAGAAGAAATATTCTCAATTCAAAATGGCATTGTTACGCAGTGTAGCTTGGAAATGATTACAGGAAAAACAAGTCATTTCGGCCGAGAGAACGTGGCAAGAAAGGTTTGAAAAATCTACAAACTGTGAAGACACTCGCCGGGAGAACTCAGAGTTACGGTACTGGACCGGGGAAAGCCAGAAAACAGCCTATGACCGTGTCCGCGCAGTTTCAGCAGAGCTTGCACAGTCTGATGGACACCTTGAATCAGGCTAATCCCTTCTTCATCAGGTGCATCAAGAGCAATGCCAACAAAGTGCCGAACGAGTTCGACGAAGAGACGGTGCAACGACAACTGCGCTACACAGGAATGCTAGAAACGGTCAGAATAAGGCAGGCCGGCTTCAACGTGCGATTGACATACGAAGAATTCATACAGCTCTATCGGATGTTACTGCCCAAAGGTCTTCTGAGCTCGCAATCGGACGTGAGGGATTTTCTACTGACGCTTAATCTCAACAGAGATAATTATCAGCTTGGCACCACCAAGGTTTTTCTCCGGGAATCCGAAAAAATCAAACTGGATATTGAGCTTCATCAGCAGATCATAACGAGCATTACAACCATACAAAAGTGGTTCCGCGCTTGTCTGGAAAGGAGAAAATTCCTCAGACTGAAGAACGCCGTTGTGCAGATACAATCCTTCTGGAGAATGGTCGCCGCGCAGCGACTGACTCAGGTTCTCCGCGCGAGGAACGAAGCCGCGTTGCACATACAAACCTTCTGGAGGATGTACAAACAACACAGCTGGTTTAAGAAGCTGAAATCGTGCGTTGTCACCTTCCAGGCATACGTGAGAGGCAATAACGCCAGGAAGAAATTTAATGAATTGAAAAAACGAAGAAAATCCCTAGCAGATAAGATTCAAGAAGTTAAGGAAACTCAAGAATATAAAGAGCTTACATATGACAAAGTGTGCGCCAAAGATCGAGATAGCGACGAGTAAGTAACGTTCGCGTGATGTAACATAATACAGATAATGCTTTTATGTGTTGTAAAATGAGATATTATTAACGCTTTATATTATTTTAATATGTAGGTTGTTCATGGAAGATCGAAGTTTGACGGAATACGGCGTGTTGCCCCGGAAAATAGAATCTCAGAATCGGTTCACGTCAGTTAGGTAAATATCAAACTTTACATTTCACAATAGAGAATATTTGCGAGGATTATGGATTTTTTTTTTTTTTGCAGGAGCGAAAACGCGCATTGGGATACAAGCGTCGTAGATACCAGTCTCTCGTATTCCAAACAGAAGTTCATGCCGAACAAGCGAATTTTGCACGATTCAACGTATTCCGACGAGATTGCAGAACGCAAGAGCAGTCTCGAAAGTCTGACAAGTCTGAGGAGTTACGAATCTCAAGCTAGTATAAACAGTTCCGAGTCGCAGGACAATTCCGGCTCAAAACCCGTACCAAGCACAAGAACGAAACGCGGCGATCAGTCATCGGTGATCGGGTCGAATGTGAACCTGTTGAACGCGTCCGGTCGGCTCTCCAGCAGAAGAACCGACAGCTCGTCGACGGGATACAGCGACGGTGAAATCGAAGGCGAGGCACCGAGCGCTGTGCAAAGTGCTCCACCTGTTTTCAACACAAGTTTACCGTTTACCAGTTCTCGCGACATCAAATATCACGCGGCTAATGTGAATCTGACGCAGAGTCCGAATTCGGACATCTGGCGTCGCAGAGTGGACTTCTCGCCCAATTATAACGACTACTTTACATCAGCACCTCAAAAAGCGACTGTCACTCGTTCCCCAAATGTTTCTCATTACAAGAGCGTCACGGATAGTGTTTTCGAGCACACTCGGCAAGAGAAACCCAACGAAGCGGCAAACTACAATGTCAAACTTGATACGAGCGATCGCTTCGCACAAATGGAAAGTTTAGCAAGTGTCAGGCAACAGCGTAGACTTAGTGATAACAGCGTATCTGACGAACGAGCGGAGAATATTTCGTTATCGCCGATAAAACGAGTTCAGATGCAGCAAGCAGCTGCGAAGAGTGTCAAAGATCCCAGCTTCTTGCGACGACAAAACTCGGAAGGCGATACCGCGAAAGTCGTAGACATTGTAAACGATGACAGCTCTTTGAAGTGTACTTTATTGAGAAGATCGCCTCCTAAAGAGAAGAACTCCCGTACGAAAGAGAAACACGAGCCGGACGTGCCGGTGAGGAGCGCGAGACGAAACAGACCTTCCCGAGAAGTTCAGTGTCGGTCTATGGGTGAGAGCGTAGGAGCCGAGGCAAACGCCGAAACGCGAAATCTGCTTCTTAGCACAATTAAAGAAAGTGACATGAACAAATCGGCGACCATATGGTCGCGGAAGGAACCTCCTCACGAAACAACATCCAGATCCGTGACTGATTGGCCCATAAACAAGAATGAATCCAAGGGGCAGCAACCGTGCGGTAAACGCATGAGATCCAACGCGATAACGACTCTCGAACTGCGGAGAAGAAATTCGGATCCGGCCACGAAGATCTCGGGTCTGAGCGAAGATAAAAGTGGAACGGACACCAATCCGAACGACCTGAAACTTGCGCCCGGCATGAATCTTCTCGAGTGGAAAGGTAATAATCTGTTTACTCTGGCCGGTCATCGTTTTCGAAAGGTTGCGAGGTTCGCGAAAGACGACGTTTGTGTGTGTTGTCATGAGAAAATGGACGCTTTCGTGACGCAGGGTTACAAATGCGTCGATTGCAAACAGCTGTATCATGTCAAGTGCATCCAGAACGGAGGTGTGCTGAAAATGCCGTGTTTGTTCGCCAACACGCCAAATCGACGAAAAAATCGAAAACCACCGCGTACACCGTACGACACCACGAAACAAACGGTCGCATCCAAGTTCAGCTTAACCGGTACGTCGGCCTTCTCCGACAGCACGGATAAAATTATATCCGACGCCAAAGAATTGGCGCTAATGCAGGAATTCATCACCAAGAAGATCTACATAATGGAAGGTCAAGAAGAGGGACGGAAGCCGAGCGAGGTGGATCACGTTTTTAAGCAAGCACTTAGAAAGTTCAAGGAAGATCTAGTGATCACGTACAGTGTCGCTATTCAGCAGGGTGTGGAGGGTAACATCAAGTACACCGACCTGATCGCCAATTTTCTCCACGTTATGGAAACCGTTTGCAAGCAGGAGAACACGAGGGAAGACTTTCCCGTAACGATGGGCGTGAATGCATTCAGAGGCTTTATGAATGAATTCATGACAATCGTTAAAACCGAAGCTCCCGATAAGCAGAGCAGGAGTAAGCGAAAAAAGGAGAAGAAACGAAAGCAGGAGGAACCCATACGACACGGCAGTCACACGTTCCAGTTGACTATCATCAACATACCCACTGCTTGCGAGCTCTGCAATTCCTTCTTCATGTGGCCTATCGAGCGAGGGCTTGTTTGTCAAAGTAAGTCGTTTGAATTGCAAACTTTAATAAACTTGATTTAAATTGTGAGTCAATTTTCGGAGAATTTCACTTTTTTTTGCTGTTAAAAAGTTGATAAAAATACTTAAAAAATATTGTTTTAAAAATTTCTTAAATTTTGCCGAGATTAAAATTAAAAATATGTATAAATATGTATAAATGCAAATTTAGTTAAATGAAGAACGACAATCATAACACTAAAGTTTAATGTCGCTGTTTATTAAAACTGCATAAATACGTTTACAAAGATACATAGTGTAAACGCGTTATTGAACAATTAGAGACACATTATTTATAAAATACGTTATAAATATTTTATCAAGTGTGAAACGTTTATAAATGATGAATTGGTCTTTTGACCAATCAAATAATCCCGACAAAACAATTATTTACATAATATTATATTCTGTTTTTAGATTGCAAATTGACCTGTCACAAGAAATGCTACTCGAAAGCGGCGACGGAATGTGGCAAGGACGGTTCGTTATCCGAAACGAACTCGCGCAAGGTATTCGGCGTACCGTTGTACAAGTTGGACTGTGGGGATGGCAAGGTGCCGCTCGTGGTAGATCGACTGATCACGACCATCGAGATGCACGGTCTGTACACCGAAGGTATATACAGGAAGAGCGGCGTTAGCTCCAAGGTGAGAGAGCTTAAGATGAAGATGGACGAGGGCGATTTGGAGAAAGTGGATTTCGAGAACTACCAGGTGCACGTATTGGCGGCTGTGTTAAAGAGCTTCTTCAGAGATATGCCGGAACCGCTACTGACCTACGAGTATTACGACGATTTCTTGCACGCAGCGAGCCTGACGGATCCGCACGATCGAATTAGCACGCTCTTTGCCATATTGAAAAAATTGCCGAAACCCAATTACGATCTGATGGAACGCCTGATCGTCCATCTCGCGCGAGTGGCGCGACACGAGATGGACAACAGGATGTCGCCGTCGGCTTTGGCCATCGTTTTCGCGCCGTGTATCCTCAGAACGAATCGAACGTTGCCCGCGCAGGATTCTCTCCAGGACGTGGGCAGGCAGACTCGTTGTGTCGAGACTATCGTGCAAGAGAAACTGAGAGTCGTTCGAGCGACGCTGGCGGACATAAACACCCTCGAGTCCGCCTGCCAGACAGCGACTCATCGGCTTTCCAGTTTACGATCGTCCAAGATCTTCAGCCCAGAGGAATTGAACGTGGCGGCAGCGAGCGCCGCGGGTCGATCGGGTGCGATGGATCGCGACAGGGATCGAGGAGATGAGGAAGAAGCGCTACTCGTTGATCATATACAAGAGATTCAAAAGGAAAAGGCACTCTTGACGTCCACTTTACCTAGTTTGACCAGAGCTTCCTCGGACGACGATCTCCTTCTCTCGGCCACGGATCTAGACGACGGCTCGCTTGATGATCTTCTTCCTCCTTCCGCTGGTGAGTTCCTTCTGATCCCAATATGATTAGCAATAGCATATTAAGTATAGAAAGATATAATTTTGTATAACACCTTTTAATGTAGATTTATAAAAATATCTCTGATCCCTACATACGTATAAATGTTAGACGCTTAGCATATAGATAGGTTTCTAGATTTAAGCAGTCTTTTATTAATCACAGACGGACTAGTAAGGAAGAAAACCGTTCAAAGGCAAAGTTCAGCAGACAATTCGTTTCCAACGATTATCAATGTGGATGACGACATGGTAATGGTATGAACATCGGCCGCGTATAACTTTTAAAATGCGTTCTAGAAGGTCATAGTAATCCGGTTAAGATGGTACGAGATGTGTCTCGCGTTTAGGACACGGAATCAACGACTCCAATCGCTGGGTCTACCCAGCGAATTATTAGCGTTTTCGAGATTTATTAGCGAATTCAATTATATAGATAGTTCTTGTAATTTGTTGACTCCATGTGAAAGTTTAATTGTACGACTGAAAGATAATTTTATTTTTTCGTCAGAGCTAAGTAGAAGTGTCTAAAAAAAATTTAATATTTCATGTGTATAATAGGAAAAAAGAAAACACACAACACTGCACAAATTTTTAATTTTGCCACATCATTTCACTCGCAATGCATTCCTCTATAAAGACTGTTAAAAGTATTTAGGCGCAAATATTTTCTCGCCTATAGATCCCAAAAACAAAATTTCATTCGACGCGCCGCTTTGCACTCGAAATGTAAAACACGCAAAAAAATCTTTTAGAGAGTATATTTGAAAAAAAGCGCACCAGCTTTTATACATATGTGTATTACATATTTTAAGAAATTTTCGCTTCTCGAAATGATAAGGAACTCGTGCCGAATTACTTGTTTTACAAATTTTACGTTTATAAATAACTGTAATTTATTGTGTTGCGTCTCTCGTTGCAATTCTCACGGTATATATATATACATATATATATATATACACATATATAAAAACGTTCTTTTTTTCTACGGAGAGAAAATCCTTCTAACGTATTGTGTGTAGGATGCGCTGTTCCTTTAGGATTACTTATTTAGCCTTAGTAGATCTGCCGCTTCGAAAACAAAAAAAAAAACCATCTCTTCCCAAAGGATCTACTTGTCACGGTTCAAGTAGGAATCGATAAGACGATTGCCTTGAATTCCTGCGACGTGGTTTTTTATTATTGTATTTTGTTATCATATGTCCTATATATGACGATAGTCGAGTTTAGAGCGTTAGGTTTTATAGATGCAGGAGTTTGAGGAAAACGGCCAAGAGAGAGAGAGAAAGAGGAAACCAAAACATAGTTTGTACATATTATACAATGTAACAATTTCATATATATATTATACATATATAATAATTTGTTATTATTGTTAAATTTTTGAAAGAGAGACGCGTGATCAACAAGATTTATATTTCTACTGTGCGCGTCTCTCGATATTTGTTGTGTAAGTCAAAAAATATCGAGTCTCTATCAATAATTTTTTAATTCTCCTGGATCGGTTTTTACTTAACGCATCTCTTCTCACGCTCAAACGCACTGCGGACGCGTCTGAGCTCTGCGTGCGTATACTGTACACGTGTATACATACACACACGCATTACACACACGAGTATTTATGTATATAGACGAATTTTTACGCGCCAAACTTTTTTGTCCTCGGAATTTATCGCATTTCTGTTTTCTTTTTTAAAATTTTGTTTTAATTTCATATATATTATATATTCAATGCGTCTTGGATTTCAATTTTATTTTTTCTCACTACTTAACCGCCCATTATCCCTTCGCTCTGTTCGTTTGAATAAAATCGTAATCAGTCGTGTCGTTTTGTAAGCGCGACGGGACGATTGGAAGGAAAAATTGACAGCGCGCGAAAGAAAGGGGGAGGTTACGAGGAGATTTCGATTCTAGCGTAATAGAAGTTTCCCATCCAATATGGATAATCAGATCAGAATCCCCCACTTACGTGCCGCGGACTTAATTGAATTTCTCTGCGAATTAATAGTTACGTTTTTCGATGACGATCCTGAATAAGAACGGTGGATTGAATATATTCTCTGATCCTTTTTTATGACTCTCTTCGGTTGGCAACCGAATGTAATGATATTTTTAACTCGCACAGTAGAAGAGAAAGATACAGTTGGATGAAAAATGTATTATTACTACGCACGGGAGAGTGACCTATATAGATTTTTCATTTATTATTCCCCTGATGTTTCATGTTATATTCTGAAACGTATATATATATACATCATAACATTTTCTGTTGCGTTCAATCACCAAAGCAGGTTACTTTTTTTTCGTTCTTATATACGTTTTTGTGTCAATCCGATACTTTTCGTTACTGCATTATTCAGTTTTCAATAGTGACCAAAGCGTTCTACATTTTTAATTACCTTCCCTTTTCCTCATCCTCGCGCAATATATTTTAAAAGAATGAAATTTTGTATTTTTCGTCTTTCCTCGCGCGAGTAAATCGATATAAAGCACGTATATGCGCAGCATAGTGAATATTTCAGACTCGCGCATCGGCAATCGATGACGAAACAAAAACTTCCTTCTTTTCCGTTCAATTAAATCCTGGTCTTTAAGTACTGTAAGACCTGCGCGCGCGCGACTTCTATCCGGACTTAACTTTTAGGATTAAGTCGAATAATTAAAGAAAAAGAAAACTTGGAAAGAGATAATTGTCCGTTCTCTTCTGCGGAGGGTTTTATTCTTTGTCAGGTCGCAGAAGTCTGTTTACATCCGTTTTACGAATAATCGACTCGCGGCGATAACGAACAGTTTTTCCCTCAGGCGATTATTGTCGCGTCGCAAATCTCGTTGATCATTTTAAAGGTCGTCTTCTATCGCGAATCAAATTTGAATGAAGTTGTCTTCATTTCGCGCAGGAGATAGGTTGTAGTGTTGACGGTGGAAATGTGTAAAACGTTACTCTCTAAATTTTTTCGAGTGAGATCTCACTCCGCGAGCGATGATGAAAATACTCCCACTCGTGATTAGTAAAAATAAACTTTTCACAAAAAGTGAATTTGTTTGACTCTGACCGTAGAGAGAACGTGTCACTTGTTCCGAGCAAATTTATTTTTTATTGCAAAAATAAATATTTATTCTTGTAATTTACATTCACTCTTCGAGCGAATTTTTCGTTTTTATTCTAAATTGTAGAGAAAAAACCGTGGTGAAAAATTACCTCGACTGAAAATTCAAAATCCGGAATCTCTGCTTGTCAGCCCGGTGGGTGAGTCTATTGATTCAGCTACTGAGATTCTTTACGACAATTATTGCCAAAAACCATCTACCCAAAGCGGACGCACTCACATTCACTCTTCACGCAAAAATGGAAAAATTCCACTCCACAATATACAGAGTTAAAATGATCACTCGACGACACACAGTGTGAAATATTTATTTTACAACAGAAAGTGGAAGAATTTACTTCGAATGAAACGTCACTCTGACTCGAGAGACTGACTTGCTTTATTTTTCTAATATTTCATTTTTACTCTAAAAAATTTAGAGAGTATTTTTTCTCATCTAAAGCCATGACATCGCGCTTACGATGCGCAAATGCTGTAAAACTCGATCTTGATGATAATTATTCGTATATTTGTTAGAAGATGTATGTATAAAATTTTTGTTACGTCCATCGATTGAGAGTTCCAGTACGTGTATACACGCGTGTGCACTTGATCGTGTAAACGCGCCTTCGTTTTGCGTAACGGTTACGTATGTTACAGATACGAGGATGTTTTTACGCAATTATTTTCCTTTGTTTCGTTTTTAAATTAATGCGCGTTTAACACGCCGCGCGGTTGATGCAAAGATCAATTTCTCACTCTCCGTATTTGGCTGTCTCGTGCGAGACTCTTGTTATACGGGCAACATCGAGATATAATATCAGATTGTTATAATTTATTTCTCATCTCTGTCATTGCATGAGTGACGATCGAATATAATCCGAATAATAATATTCTCCTCTTCGCGAGGAAATTCTCAGTCAGAGGAAGAGAAAATACCGCACCGGAATAATACACATAATAGATATTAAATCGACAAAGTACTCTCTATCGGACAGAACTGGGTTAGTCGTAAGAAATAAAAATTTAAAAAAATAATAATAATAATAACTTAATAATTATTATACCTGCACGTGTAAAGTATCGTCTATGTAAAACACGTACGCTTCTCTACTGTGAAAGGTGTTTCAGTGTCTGTCATTAGTGCTAAGCGAGCGAAAGAGATTTCCTCCTTTTGCTGAGCGAAAATCTCGAACGAACACGCATCACACACGTGGAACAATAAAACTAAAAAAAAAAAAAAAAAAAAAAAAAAAAAAAAAAAAAAAAAAAAAAAAAACCAGCAAATCCACGTCTCTCTTTGGGACGGTGGGAAAGAGGGAGAGGAAAGGATAATCGAGGTTTCCACAGCGTTGTCTAACTAGAAGTAATGTTTTCACACAAAGCCTACAACCAAATATATACGCTCTATCTCTCTCTGTGTGAATCCCTCGTTCGAGATTTTTGCGGACGGTTTCCGTCTCGGGTGTAAAGAGTCGATTATAATATTGTAAGAACAGCGCGCAAACAATTCTTCATGACAATATCGTTCCGCAGAAAAAGAAAGTCGCAAATTTCAATACTCCGCAGCTGCTGCAACGACAACGGGTGATTCTCGCCCTCCTCCTCTCTCTGTCTATCGATCTCTCTCCTTGTCTCTCTCTTTCTCTTCTCTCTTGATCCTCTCCGCAATCTTCGCCAAGCGTTTCGCATCGCGCGAATCGCGCGTGTCGATGAAGCAGCTCGGCTTATAACGATCGATTCGCGTCGATCCTTCGGCCATGCGGGAATCGAGGTAAGCAGCAAGCGCTTTCTATGTGTGTGTGTGTGTGTGTGTGTGTGTCGTGTTGCAAGTGTAAGGAAAGCCGGACGTGAGAGGTGTGCGTCGGTGTTGTACGTATACTACTTGGCCGAATATATATTTTCTAAGAAATACGCTTATTACAATAATATAAGTAAATTACGCTCGCTGCTGTGTGTACACACGAGTGTTGATTTTTTTTTCGTGTGCGTGTAGCTGCGTGTGTGATCGAAAAATTTCGTGTCCGATTCCCGTTTTGCCGACGAGAAACCGCGCCCGATTCCTTTTGGACTATGATATCGCGTTGATCGACAAGGATATACGCATATAATATATATTTTTGCTTTAAATCTCGCACACAATCGCGTCATTTAAGTTTGCTTCGTGCCGATGCGAAGAAGGATATGGTTTCTCGACGAGGTCAACGCAATTTCCCGAAGAACAATCAAATTCAGACAGGAGAGGAGAGAGACGAGAATGAGAGGCAACTGAAGAGAGCAAACTAATACTTCTCAGTGATCATTAAAAAAAAAAAAAAAAATATGTCGATATTAATGTTCTTCCCGTATAATATCTTGATATGTAAACCTAAGCAGTGAGCAGGACGTCTGCCGAGATCACTTGAACTATATCGATATATTGTTACATAGAATATTTTATATCGGAGAGTATACATAATATATATATACACACATATATATATATATATATACATACATACATATATACATATATATTTTTCTGTACGTTTTGTGCTTACGAAAGAGACGTCGCTTTACTAAAATCTCTAAAAAGGAAAAACACTGTTTTCAATTAATCCGTCTAAAATGAAATTACAATTAAATTATATAATATATGTATATTTAGAGACGTATAAAACAAGGCGAGATATATTAGACATCCTGCTCGTCATATTTATACGTGTGTGTGTGTGTGTTTGTAGAGCAAAGAGTCGGTATATTATATATATATATAGCAGTACTCTAAATTCTTGAACGGACGAATCTCTTCCTCAGCGAAAATTTCCGTCTCGAATTCGTTACAAATTATTCGTTGTAAATTTAGAAATTTTCGTGTGTGTTATATATATAAAAATGTTTCGACGCGCGATCGCGATATATATCACAGATTTTAATTTCCGCTGAGGAGAAACATCCCGACCGCGACTCTCTCTCGCTTTGCAAGATCTAATACGCACTTCTCTCTCTCGAATTAATCTCTGTACACATACCATATTTTTCTTCGAGGTGAGAACAAAACGTGTGTGTGTGAAAGAGAGATCCATACATACATGTACCGTATATCGTAAATAATGCATATAAAAAGATATATATAAATGTGTATACATATATAAATATATATATAAAGTATATGTTTGAGGATGTATGTCCGGTATGTGATCGCGTGTGCACGTATGTGCGTGTGTATGTGTGTGTCTGTGTGTGTGTGAGTGTGTGTGCACGCGTAATCGTTCACTGCAACGTTCGACCGACGTCAGCGTTATTTCTCGCGCGATGGCACGCTCGATCGAGAAACGGACGCGAATCACATGCACGATGGAGATTATAGACTTTTACTCGAGGATCAGCGGCGGAGAGCAGTTTCAAGAGACAGGGATGGATGGATACATATGTGAAATGCGATAACGCGAAGAGAGTGGCGCGCCCCGAGAGAAAGAGACCGAGAGACAATTTTTTGAACTTGTTGCAGAAGCAAATAATTTCTTTTTCTCTCTCTTTCAATTTTTTCTGCAATTTTTACTCAGTGTATTCCTTTCTTTATTTGAAATCGACGGGCACCACCGCGCGCGTTACGAGGATTCGAATTCGCGCGTAATAAATCCCGATCGACTTTTCGGTCATATCGAAGAGGATAGGAGGCAGAGAATTGGCGCCGGTTTTCCCATCGGACGTATCCTCGCGTGAACCTTCAAATTCCCTCTTTCTTTTTCTTTTTTTTTTCTTCGATCTATCGTTCTTTTTTTTTCCTTCCACATTCGACGGCCCGTTCGCACCCTAATAACCGAGAATCACCGTGGGCGAGATACCGTGAAATGGATCGAGCACGGGAAAAGGATTCGACAGGGAAACCCCGGTGGGAATAGAGAGACGGTTTTACGGAGCGTAACGCACTTGCCTCTCTTCTTTCATCCTAAAGTATCAACTTCTCGAGTGACCGCGTCACGCGCACGTAATCGCGCGTAATTATTCGGAAATTGATATTTCCAAGATCAGAGAGTCGTCGGCCGTACGAACCATTCGTCTTGGCGTGTCTCCGTGAGTGATAATTTCCGCGAGGAACAGAGGACGTTTCTTCTCGCGTTTCCTCTTTCGTTTGTCGAAGAAACGCTCGAAGAGCGTTTGACTCGGACACGTCGTTTGGATGAAGATTGAGTCGCGCGTTTGCGAACGGTGACGAGAGATCGGTGAGCTGACCGTTTTCGCAATGAAAAGCTTTATAACCGTTAAAACGAAAGAAAGAGAGAGAGAGAAAAAAAGAGAAAGAAGATAAGAAATAAAAGGAAGAGAAGGAGAATCGAGAGAGCCGTTGCACTCCTCTTGGCGCTTCCTTTTTTTTTTTTTCGCGCGGCGAAGGAAGACGATCGATCTCCGGTCTCGCATCGATTGTCTTCGATTCGACGTGGCGTTTGCAGATCGAAACTAGACGGAGATTAAAAACCGAACGTCGAAAGAAAACACACACGTCTTCTTCAACTGCACGCGCAAACGGTGTGACATTGTTGTTGATCGCTATGTATTTTACGCGCGCTCTCTGTGTTTTTGTTTCTTGATTTCGAAGATTTCACGAAATCTGTCTGTACAATGTTTTACTTGTATGATTGTGATGTGTGTGTGTATCTTTGTGAATGAGAGAGCGCTCACGCGTCTTCGAATGTATAATTCGCACTCAGTGGCGTGTAAAGTCGTCTGTTATACTACATTTGGCATTGGAGTGACGGTGAGAGAGAAAAAGAGTGAGAGAGAGAGAGAGAGAGAGAGAGTGAGAGTGAGAGTGAGAGAGAGAGAGAGAGCTTATCCGTGTGTGATCGACTGTAATTTTATATAATATTTGTAAGACAAGAAAAAATGATATATTATGTACAGCATACACACCTGACAGTAAAAAAATTGAGTATCTTACCTTACACCTTCGGAAGAAGATGCTTTTTCCTGTGTCTTTTCCTGGGATAACGCGATTGCCCGTTTTCCGACGGGAATCGCGGATTGTCGGAATGTGAGAAAATCGATACGCCTGTAACAATCTGTTTCATTACACTTATTATCGTTACAACGTTAATCTTTATTATTGAGTGTGATATCGCTTAGTGTCAAAGCACATCTGCTGGTAATAATTTCGCGCGCTCACGGCGAAATTGTCGAATATTCAGCGCGCTGAACTCAACTATTATCAAGCCCCTCGCTATTAAGCTAACGCATATATCGTATGATCTAATTAGGATTTCCATCAAATGGCGATTGTGAATTAGCGCGAATAAATTGCCTACTGTGATCACGCTTGATGATGCTCATTGTCTAATTAGACTGCTGTGCTCGAACGCTGCACGTTTCCTCGTGCTTATTCAAATTAATTTTATTTACGTTAATCGGCAATTTTGAGCCCCAGTAACTTACGTTCGAACACACATGTATTGTACATATTTTCCATAAAAACAGAGAGACACTTTCGTATTCGTTTAATCAATTGAGTCAATAAAATGTTATTTAAGGATCGACATTTAATTACTCGTCAAGGAAAGTCAACGTGTTTTTAGCAATAGAGAGATATATTTGTTTAGAATCAATATGCTTGTCCTTGGACGACAAAAGGGGAATATCTCGACTGTATTAATAAATAAATCCATCTATTATTTCTATAGCAGCGTTTTTTTTTTTTTTTTTCGTTACCGCGGCTCTGCCTGCTCAATTAAGGACGCCGTTTCCTGGATTCCTTTAGGAAGGTAACGCGGTCGAGAAATGGAAGAAATTCTGGTTGATGCCGGTCCGGAACCAAAATCCTCCGCAACGACGACAGAACGAACGGTAATGTTCCTCCGGTCGGCGGACAGAAATGAAATTCCGGTGATTTAGTTGTTCGAATTCACAGGCACACACACAATCGACGAGTAACGGTAAATCCTCCCGAAAAATGGTCCGCGCCACTTCTTTCTACGTGCGCTACCCTTTTCATCCTTTCGGACCTTCCCGACCGACTTCTGCTCATCCCGCTCGTGAAGTTGATCCCTTTTTATTGGCACACAGAGGTTTTCGGTTTTCCCGACCGTATAGAAGGTAGTACGTTCGCTTTTTCGCCTTTCGAAAATCCGAACAAACGCCAAACGATTAGCTGCGTGTTACCTTCGTTTATGTTTAATTTCCTCTTTTCCCGCGAAGCTAAATTACTTGTAGAGAAAGTTGGCGCTCTTTTCAGCGCGCCAACTTCCTCCTCACGAAGAATATATTTACGGAGGAATCGATAAGAGAAAGGGAAGCTCGAAAAGAGAGAGAGAGAGAGAGAGAGAAAGACAGACAAATCGCCGAAAAACAAAGCAGACTGAGATTTATATTTAACTCCATTTTCTAAACGATCCTTTCTCTCTTTCTCTCTCTCTTTTTCCCTCTGTTTTCGACCCTTTGGCGATTAGTTTCAGAGAGCGGATGACGCGTGCGTCTGATGACGCACCACGTCACGAGCAGATCTAAGCGAATTTACGCCTTACAAATTGTACCGCGGCAGGACATGTAAATACAATCGGCTCGACGTGAATGCGATATTGGAAATATCGACAGTCTCTTGCGCGACGGCTTCAATGCCATCCTCACAATGCCGCTTTGACGATCGAAGTCCTCCACCGACTTCTGCCTGTTGTGAGCGGAGGCGCAAATTAACGCTAATTGCTTTCCCGACTTATCACTTATATATCAATTAACGAGCTATATAGTTTTTTATATCGCAAGAATTAAAAGCCGTGAGAGCACGAGCTCTCGTTCGTTATCAAGAATGATGATCATCGAGAGAATCTTCGAAACGCTTGAGCATTCGCGGCACGGCCGCGATTGTTCTCCCACGGTTTCCGCTAATCGAATCGAATTGAATTTTCTTCCTCCCGACGATCTACCGAACCGGGAAAACCCGTGGATTCTTTAGGGCGTCGCTTTCAGGGGCGAAAGTCGATAAAAATTAACGATTGATTTGGGAAATTAGGAGGGCTTTCCGACATTCCACAATGAACGACTACGTCCGTCCCAGGTGGCTCGTGAATAACGAAAGGTTTTGCTAATAATAATCTTAGGTGCGCTCTTCTATATTTGCGTAAGAAACGATCTTCTCCTGCGGAAGGATGACGATAATAAAAGAACGGGAAAAGAAAGAAAAAGACGCGGAAAAAGAGAGAATCTATACTCGGGGGGGAAGCTTCGGGGTTGACGTCGGCTTCATTACGCTTGCAAAATCTCGAATATAGAACGGAAGAAAGTCTAGCATTCTGATTGATCGCAACCGGGAACCTTCCTACGTCGATATTCGCCGAGAGAAAATAAGCAGAACGAATTTTTAGTATTTACGAGGAGCAATCGTGTTCGTTGTTTTCATTCCCGCCTATTGGATGCCGCCCTCTCTCTTCTCCCCTTTCTTTTCCCGCCTCTCTCTCTCTCTCTCTCTCTCTCCTCTCTTTCTCTGAAATGACTTTTCATCTTGCGTAATTTACATCCGAGGTAAGTCGGAATGCCACGAGTCGGAAATCCACTAATCTCTCTTCCAATTCCGTTCTCGGCGCCTCAATTAGGTCGAGAAATCTCTACGCGAGTATTTAGCTGACGATACACACGTTACTTTGCAGCACGGAAGACACGCGCAAACTTACATAGAATGAAGAAGAGGAATAGAGAACGCAATTATTTCGGCGGTTTAGAGCTCTTGACTCTCTCTTGTATATGCGAGGCGAAGTCTGGTCATAATCGGACTGATTCCATCGTATAGCAGGAGAAGCGTGGCGGAAACAAAACAGAGCAAATGCAAGAAGCATCAAAGACTTATCCTCGTTCACCGGGCGCGCGATTACACGTACCGCGCATATCACGATCTTTTGATATTATTCGGTCGGAATTTTCTGTGAAAATTTCACTCGTGAAATTTACGGTTATATTGCGGCAGCTCGCGTAATAAAGAATGATACGGCGGCGAAATAATATGCTAACACACAGAGGCGAGTGACCTCTGTGTGTGAACGGAAACTTTTTGACCGGCCGGTTTCAAGGCAAACTTGTTAAAAATTGATCAAAGGTTAGCCGTCTCGTTGGTAGCAATCAAATAGTTATCGTTTAAAGTCTCGTCTAAAAGAGAAAAGCCCGGGAGAAATAGAAAAAAGCGACTATCGAAACGCGTGTGTGTTGTGTTGAAAAAAATATGTACGTACCGTAACTTTCGCAAAGAACTTGAAAATTATTCAATATTTTATATTTTATGCAACAGAAGAGTATATCAGTAAAATGACGCGATACAGAGTATGCGAGAAAGTTTAGGAAAAAGACGTGGAAGATCAAAGTTAAAATTTGAAGATTATCGACACTCGTGCGATGAATTAAAAAATCAGCGCGCGGGATACTTTTGGCGCAGAAATAATCATATTCGATTTGCCCTCTTTTGAGCAACTTTGTTTCAGAAGTGATATTCGGCAGATCAAGATTTGACCCGGATAGTATCTGCTAAAAAACTTACATGTCTCTTTATTTTTCGGCGGTACGAAAGGAGACAATAGAGTATAGAACAGGGAGGTTAAAGAAGATCGGGCACGTGTATCTGTGGTGGAATTTTTGGGCAGCAGTCGGCCTCGTTATACTGGAAAATCTGAAATCGATTGGTGAACCCCGGCCTGGTGTCGGCGGCGGGGCGTCTGCGCGACGCAGACGTCGACGCAGACGCCGAGGTTGCTCGTCAGGTCGATAGCGCCCGAGCTCTGGTTAAACTCCAATGAACGAACTTCGCCGATGGTCCGTGAGGAAAAGGACCCCCTCCCCCCCCTCTCCGGATCCCGAGAAGAGGACAGGCCGGGAGAGTCAGACCGACCGGTATCCGGTAAACGCAAGAGAGGGCAAAAGAGATGAGGTGACGATGAAGTTCCTCAAATCTGTCCCTTCATGGAATCAGCAAACGAATTAATTATGGATGCAGCGGGGCGACGACTTTTAGGCCTTCGGTTTAATTTTCAACCTCTGCTTTTCGCCTCACGAAATCGAGGTTGACCCGTTCTTATACCCGCGTATATCCGATTACCAAGCGTCGGTTGCGCGTCAAAGGGACGAGATATCCGATTATTTATTTCCCTGCTTCCTCGCGCGCGGCCGCAAGCGTGCGACACTGCTCCGTAGCAGCGGTTCCGTTTTGTGTCAAGTTACGATGGATTTCGCGAAATAAACCGAAAAGTAGGATGAAAAGTTTAGGTCGAAGTATAGGATATCGATCTCGTTTTACGTCTGCATACGGGAGAGAAATAAAAGTTACGCCCTCTCCCCCCATGTGCACACACACACACACACACACATATCCGACTGTTATAGGCGTTTCGGTGTTTTGTTGGGGGAATAAATTTTTTATTGCGTGCCGCGCGAATATATATCGGAATAACCCGATAAAACGCGCGCGACGTTCGATTTTAGCAAAACAATTACGGAACTCGAGCGAGCGCGTTCGAATTGTATGACAGAAAAGGTTGATTGAATTAATTTAAAACCATTTTCATACACGCACGTAATATCTTTGTACACATGTCGCTTTTGCAGCGGGAGAAATATACCGCGATTCCGCCCGATATGATGTCTGATTTAATTCGGCAATTACGAGACACGTGTATAAAATCAATATTGCAATTGAAAATAGAATCTATAAATGTTTTATCTTGTTTGTTGTTCCACATTTCTCTCCATATGTCAGACAATATCACACACGTGATATTTGTGTAAAACACAAAATTAGAAAATTCAGCGGAAAATTCGACATTTCGTGAAAAGATTTCGTGAAAAGATTTTGAACCGAGATTTTTGTGGCTTTATTAACATTCAATGAAAATAATAATATCACGGGAATGTAAAGTAAAAAGTGAAATGTGAATGTATTCACATAGAAATAGAAAAACATAAAATGTGTATGCGTAACAGAGTATGGAGTATGAATATACATATTTGTAAAAATCAAAATCTGCACGTTTTACAGAGAGAGAGAGAGAGAAAGAGAAAGAGGGAGACGATGTGATTACGAAAATACATCTATAAAATATCCAGAGTAATAAAACGTAAAAATCTCTAGAGTGTAATAATAATATATAAAATATGACGCTTCTGCTTAAAACGCGGTTCGAGATTGAATTGAATCAATTTATCGAGCAAAAAGCGAAGTATGCTAAAACAGAGCGATGCGCGCGAAGTTCCTCTTGACCGAGCTTATTTCGAGACTTGCGCGAAGAATAGACTTCGGTTCTCCGATTCGTTTCGACTCTCATGGGAGAGAATCGGTGTCGAATTCGAGCGCGCGCTGTCACGGTAAAGTGGGATGGTAAAAAGAATCAGGATCTTGCCCAAGACCACCCGTTACACTCGGGTTCGACGCCTCGAAGAAGAGTACGAAATCCGTGAAACCTCTGCTCGATAACACTATAAATCTCGACAAGCTGAACGCTCTTCCTTCCCTCGCGCGCGCACCACACACAGAGCTTTGCCTTAAGCTAGGATCGATCGAGCGCAGTGACAAACGCCGTTAAATAAATTCGTCCCCTGGCCGAGCGTGCTAGTCTCTCCGCAGTTCTCACGGCTGCCAAATTATTTTAACATATCGACGCCGTTAAAGGCGCCTAACGACCGTGAAAGGGGTCCATCTTCCAGAGCGCCAGAATCGAGTATCGCGTATTATTGACGTTTATATCTCTTTACGAGAGAAACGCATTTGTGTGTGAAATATTGTATCACAAAAACTGATTCAAGACGTAAAAACAAAAGTAAAAAAAAAAAAACACGCTAGCGCGGGAAGAGAGAGACAAATTTCATCTCTTCGCTCTAAAACAATTCCTAACAATGTTAAACCGTACAATCAAGATAATAAAATAAGAATAGTAATCATAAAATAACTATAACAATTGGAACGCGACACAGAAAAGAGAAGCAGGCGAAATACAGTCTAGCTGTAATATTGTCAAATCAATTTACTAAGTGCTAAAGGAGGTCGCGCAATGAAATAAAGACAGCTGAGAATCATAAAGAATTTTATTCTTCTCACTGTCAAAGAGAGAGAGAGAGAGAGAGAGAGAGAGAGAGAAAGAAAAAGAAGGAGGAAAAGACGCCGAAGCGATTTTCACACAAGAGCAGTTCTGATATAAGTACGTACAATATGTACGTACGCCGATAACCGCGCACTTGTTCGACGGCATATAATCCGTAGGTCGTACTCGTTACACTCGGCTCGTTGAGCAGCCGAGTCGCCGAATCTAAAGAACACGTTTTCCCTTTTTCGAAAATTGCGTAAGTTTCGCGCGACAACGAGTTTTCCCTCCTTAATAGCGGCAGAAGGGTTCACCGTTGTCGCCGCGTCGAAACGAGGTCGCCGCGCTTAATGTCGAGCTTTAAGAATTTTTTCCCTTCCCCCTTACCCCCGGACTGCTCTGTGTAAAAGAGTTCTCGCACCAACTAAAGTCAATTCCATTCCGTAGTCGGCTCTCTCGGCCTCTCTGACAGCTGTCGAAGGCAAGATGCCTACGTACACATGTACCGCATGCTTGCGGTAATGCCATTTCGATCAGACGTGATTCACCTCTGTCACGTCCGCCCTTCGCCTGTATAGCTCGCTCTCGCGACGTTTTTGGTGTCACATTTTCTGAAAAATATGTAGCGCAACTTCCCTTCTCCTCGATATATCGTAACCAGTTTACACGCTCGCGCGTGTACACACAGTCGATTCTATATTATCGCACATATGTGTTATATGTAATCGCGCGATGTCCGACACCGACTGATTTCTTCCAAATAGAGTTTATCGCGCGAGTCGACGACATCGACAACGGTAATTTGAAAAAAAGAGAGAAAGAGAGGGAGAGAGAGGGCGCGCGTTTTATTCCGGGCGTCGCAAAGACGCCGGTCGTTCCTCGTTCGAAGGTCCCCTCGCTCGCATAATATTCGCAAATTGCTGGTACTGCAATTT
Organism: Pseudomyrmex cubaensis; assembly: GCA_014825685.1. Lineage (NCBI taxonomy): Eukaryota > Metazoa > Arthropoda > Insecta > Hymenoptera > Formicidae > Pseudomyrmex > Pseudomyrmex cubaensis. The sequence continues at coordinate 87,568 of QVOA01010624.1, read as the reverse complement.
CTCCCACCTGGCCACGGAGAGCGCTTCTCTACGGTTTTACGGCCGACACTTCGGAAAATATATTGCCATTCTCGTTAAAACTTCCTCCCTCGGATCGAAGGCGCCGTAGCGTGATATAATAAGACCGCTCGTCGGAGATTTCCCTCATGGAGATTCCCGTCACGACAGTGACGAAAAATGTAATCTCGATTCAAGTTCAACGCAATCGAGCGCGCGCGCTCGCGCAAACGCCGAACCTGAAATATATGTCTATATTTCGTAATCGAGCAAACTTACCTCCGCGGAAAAGCAGCAATGCGCGTATATTTCGCGTGTATCCAGTATCGTTTCTTGGGAAAAAAGGAAAAAGATTTAACTCAATTTCACCGACGACTTGTAGAAAAGCAACTAATCTCAGATACAGATACGTTGCGATTGGAATTCTGCATTCGGTATTTTCTATGAAAATACATGTGATATAAAAAAAGGAGAGGAATATAAAAGCGCACGGGAGATGCGTTGTGGGAAGCGATTCAAGATCTCGCAAAACGACGTGAAGAAAAACATTACGTTCAATTCTGCGCAACGAAATAATATTTAAACATTTGCGCGTGTTTTTCGTGAAACGTAAAATCTTGCAATACGTGGAGAGAGTGAGAGAGAGATTGTAAGTAAAACCTACGCTATCTTTACGGGTTTACGTGCGCGTACGAAGTTATGTTGCTTGCACAAAAAAAAAGAAAGAGAAAAATATCAGACGAAGAGAGAAACTCGCGAATTTACCGTAACATACACGGGGTTGGATATGCGAGAAATTACTAAAACTTTGTTGGTTACCTACGTCATGCGAGAGAGCGAGGATAAGAGAGAGAGAGAGAGAGAGAGAGAGAGAGAGAGAGAGAAAGAGAGGAAAACCGAACTCTTAAAAACGTCCATACTGCCATTGTGCTCGGTCATTCGACGAGGGTTCCAGCCAAACGAGGACACACGAGCGCGTTATTAAATAACAAACGCGGTCCGAATGACGTGAAAAACAACGCTCTACTCTCTGTTGGCCGAGAATCCTTTGCCGACGACGATGATGACGATGATACAAAATAACGCGCAGAACTCAAAAGCAAAAATTCAGAGCTATCGTGAAAGAGTGGACCGGTTGAAGTGCGCGCCCCCTCGGTGATGCAATTCTTTTTCACTCTCTTTCTAACTCTCTTCTATATTCTCTACCTTTCTCTCTTTTTCACTTTTCTGTGTAATTTCTGCCACGTTTAACAAAAACGGGCTCAGTCTCGCGAAGCAATAATATCATTACGGCGATATCTCGTGGAAACGATATCTCGTCGCGGAATTAACGTCATAAATAATGTTAATTAATGGTTCCATCTCCGATACGATGAAACGAATTAAATAATGATCGTTGACCGCGCGGTCGCAGCGATCTCTCTCTCTCTCTCTCTCTCTCTTTCTCTCTCTTTATTTCTCTCTTCTCTCCTCTCTCTTTACTCTCGCGTCCGTCCGACAATAATTCCACTCTCATCGCAACCGGCGCGCACCCCCACAATATTTTCCCACTTCCGTCGTTCCACTTTACACAGCCGCCCCGTACATAGATACGCCCTACCCTCGCAAAAACACATTCGCATTTGTCATCGCTGTCGTGACCGATCGAACGATAAGCCTTTGCTGTCAACGAAGAGAGACGTGGAGTAACTCGATGCAGTTTTTTTACACGAATGCAAATTACGGTGCAATGTTAAGCCTATAATACGATTTGCTATTCGCATAACGCAATAAACGCATAAAACGACGAGATTTTTGATACATTAATATAATAATCAAATATTGACTTGCAGTGTAAATAAACGTCATGTGTATTAAAAACACGAATAATATACAATTGTCAAATTACTTATGCACAATATTAATTAACTTTTGGTTATTTAAAAAAGAGCCAATTTCAACGACATTTATTTTTAAGCGATCATTTTCTTTTTTTCCACAATTATCTTTATCACCGTGTCGCCATTACATTTTGTAACTTTCGCGTATGTGGGAACAAAATGCGCGTAAAAGGGCAGGTGAAATTCGTGGAAAATTTTTCCCCTCGAAAATTACCCAATAACCAGCGTGACCGAGCGAGGGTCGCAATCAAGATCGTGCCGTCGCACGAAAGGGGACAAGAAGGCGAGGCGAGCCGCGGGAATGAAAAAAAAAAAAGAAGGGAATCCGAGAAAAGAGAATCCGGCGAAACGGCTTCCTATCGCGGCGGTACGCCCGCCTCAAACCTCTGGGATTTCCTTCCGGTTCTACCCCCGCTGTCCCCGCAGGTGCTGCCCCCGCGATGTGTGTTCGTGCGGTCTGTCCGGCTTGTTTACGACGCGGCCATCGAAGCGAACTTCGCCTTCGAGGGGTGAAACCGGGAGAAATCCGATATAACTCCGGCCGCCAGTGCAACCCTGTCGCTACGTTTTCCTAACGTACTAGAGGAAGAACACCACCACCCCAGTTGGAGCTCTCGCAGCGGTTGCGTCGGATGCGGTCCCTAGTTAGCTAACTTTCTTCTTCTCGTCGCGTATCTGTGCGCGACTTTCGCGATCTTCACGTGTGAATGTGTATACCTATATACATTTAACATATACATAGGTAGGATGTACGTGCGCTTATGCGGCTTTTACACTCTTCGTGGCTGGTTCGCAACGCCGACGCAACGCGAGCGAACAACTTAAGGAACTCAATTTAATAATAATCTCATTCCCGATGCAAATTTGCTCGGCGGATCGCGCCAATTGCGACGTTTCGCGCGCAATCTCACGTGACTTGCATATCTGCGAGATCTTACGTTTGCGAATGAAACAGACTTGCACACACACACATACACACACGCGCGCGCGCGCGCGATGAGGTCGTTAAGAAAACTATTACAATTCTCCAACAGAGGGGTATCGTATTAATAATATTTTCTCAAATACGGAAGAGAGATTTTCTCTTATTAATTTCAGTAGAGTACCGCGTTCGCAACGTTTCTCCGAGAGCATCCTTTTAATTAGTTGGCTCAGTTCGCGACGACGGATTGTACACGCTAATGAATAGTTCTCCGATTTTCCTCATTGCGAAATTATTTCAACGGACGCTGAGCCGTCGTCTAAACAGAACACGTTCACATAAGCGCAACAACGCCGCGAATGTTCGATCGTTCGCCAGAGAGAGAGAGAAAGCTATTATTATACGCTATCGGTATCAATTATAATATCCTCCGCACTCCCCCGTAGTCGGGGCTATTCACAACGATTACTACTGCTATTAGCACGATATTCCGCGAATACCGAGGGGTCACTCACTGAAGATCGGCGGATTATTTCCCCCCTTTCTGTGAGCTAATTCCGATGAAATTTAACATCGAATCTCGCAACGCGGGCGCGAATTCGCACGGTAGGCACGCGGAAATTTTGAATCGGGTACGTACGTTTTGTGCGGGGGTACGTTGTGGGGTAATAGCGCATGTTTCCCCAAATTTGTCGCGTTATCGATTACGTCGCGTCTTCGCGACGTATACAAAATCAAGCGAGCGTGTAATGCTCCGTCATTACACACACGGTTGAGAGTATGTACCCACGGAAGCGAGAGAGTCATGATTTATTAACGACATCGAAAATTGTATATATATATATATATATATATATATGTACATATATACATACACACATATATATGTGTGTGTATATTCTCGACATCGTTAACTTTGGCCACGGCAACGAGCAAATTGTATCGAGCTCTTTGTTAAAGATTCTCCTATATTATAATACGGTAAATTGGTTGCCCAATTGTGTGTGTCAATACTTACTCCGTAATAGCCATTTCATTTCATGTCATTACATCGGCGCCGATGCAGCGGTAAATAGGTAGCGTTAATTTATTCGAAATAATTTCTCGACGTGAGCGTATATGTAAAATACAAATTGACCTACATGAGCCGGGATGTATATTCAATAATACACCCTGAATATATTCACTTTGGAATATAGCTCGAAGGGAGAGACGAGATATAGCGGGATATCGTATTCGAATTTTCTGTTTTTTTTTGTCAACCGAGAGAGAGAGAGAGAGAGAGAGAAAACAACAGACAGTAATTAAAACAACACACAGCTCTTCTCTAATTATTCTTTTATGCAACTATCTCTCATTACGTGATAAATATTTTTCGCATTGTTACGCGTCGCTGCGTGTGCATTACGGACTGTGCTGTGCATTAAAGCCGGAAGCAAATATTTTTTTATCCCTTTGAAAATGTTGCCGATGTAAACACATGTCCCGGAAAACTGCTCTCTTTTCGCGGTAAGCTCTCTCTCTCTCTTTCTCTCTTTTTCTCTCCCTCTCTCGCGCGCGCGCGCGCGCGTTCTCTATTCTGAAACAGGTTTCAGCAGAAAAAACCGAGCGAGCGCGATAACCGAAACTGCACACAGCTGCAGCAGTACTACGGCTCTCTTTTCTTTTGCGGGGGATGTTTTTGAACCGCGACTATTTCGACGACTTGTTTTATCCTCTTCGCGGCGGGGGTTAGTACCTTATTCCGCTTCGAAGCTTCTCAAAACCCGGGGGCTTGTCTGCCGTTCGTGTGTCGCATTGAAAAGATCTCTCTCTCTCTGGCAGCGATAATACCGGGAACAATAGCGTCCATTTGCCGAAGAGCGGCGAACGGAGAGCGTCGCGGCTCTTGCCGCAACGGTGTCGTCGTCGTATCGCTCGCGCGTTCCACGGCAATCTCGCGAGCGATCCTTCCGATACCGTTTTGCTCCGAGGAAAATCAGTGCGAATAATCGTAGACGGAGAATTTCGCGAGATCTCTGCTCCTTTCCTCGTCTCTCGAATGGATAGTTGGGACGCGGGATTGCGCGAGCGGAGTAAGCGTACGTGCTTGTAGTTACCTCGCAGCTATATTATAGCGAGGGGGTACGAGAGTAACGTGTCCGAGGGTACGATAAATATCGCTCTCTGGAAGCAGCGAGACGACGTTCAACGTCCAGGCGCCCCGTTACTGCACATCTGGTGCTGTCGCCATGAATATAATCTCATGCCCGCCTCCAACCCTCCTCTCCTCCCACGGCTCTTTCCTTCGCCCGGCCGCCAAACTCCACCGTCGCTTTCCCTCATCCTTTACCTCTACCGCACCTTCGACTTCTCTCTCCAGTTCGTCGCGTCGTCCGCGCCCGTTTTCAGGTCCGGAAAGTTTCATCCTGTTTTGCACCAGGGAGGAGGAGGAAGTAGGAGGAACCGCTAGATCGCCACCGGAGATGGCTGTGTGTCGCGGCGCTAGCTGTTTCCCGACCTGTGCGAACCATATGTGTGTGTGTACATACATGTTTGTGGAAATAGGGTACATAGATAGGAGTGGGAGATAGGGGTGGGTGCAGGTAGAGATCGTTAGATCTACGCGTGGAATTCTCCCCGCGAGAGATTCACCAACTTCCCAGGTTCTTTTCGCGGATCCGAAAAACGGAAGCTTCGACAGGATACGCGACCGGGAAACGTTCGCGGGGAAGAGGAAGAAAAGTGCACGGGATAACGGACGCTGCATTTCGGAATCAATTTACCCGCGTTTTCCCGGAGGAACCACCAGTATCCGGGGATACTTTTGTTCGATTCTCTTCGACGTTTTCGCCTACGCGAGCCACACGACCGGGGGGTTTTCCAACGAGGCCGCGATACCGTGGAAGTTTTAATATCTATTTTCTCCGACGTGGTGGGAAAAAGAGAGAGAAGTCTCGCCCCTCCAAAGACGAAATCGCGCTCGAATACCCTTTCGATACATCATCCCGTGTCATTTATCTTTTTTTACGAGGCTACGAATGCGGGGAAAGGGCAGAAAAGTGTTATACAGATAGCACACTTATCTTTCTTTCGCGCGGGAAGATAATGTTGCACTCGAGATTTATATTTTTCTTGGGAAAAATTATCATGCGTCGTAAGTTTATATTCGCATATAAAACGCGCGCCGAAAAGCAGCCTCTAAACGTCACGCGCTCCACGAAACGGGCCATTCGTCTTGTCAGCATTCTTTTACTCACTGAACTTTGCCTCCTACTGACGCGCGCGCACACTTCTCTATGCTTTTCCCTCGTAACGCTTGTGTCTGCCGTTTTTAATCTTTCACGTTCATGTGGTGCGCGGTGAATATCTGCATGCTCGAGTTTGCACAGCTGTCTCTCTCTCTCTCTCACTTCCTCTTTCTCTATTTTTCTTTCATTCACCAGAGAACGTTTCTTTTTCCGTTATTTCTCTATATATCGACACTACGTACAAGACGGTGCTATCTCAGCGAGACATTTATATCCGTCGCGTTTGTCGCGAATCGTCGCGTGAACGATCGTCGGACTTTTATGAGATCGTTTATCGCTCCCCGCGCCGTGTCTCATGGAGGGATTATCCGACCGCGGTTTATTCCGCGACGAATACTCCGCTTCCTCGTCAATATTTATAATGTCGGATCCGCCACTTATTAATTTCTAAAAAGGCAAATTCCAGGGGACGTCGAAAATTATACAGCGGGACAACGACGACGTCGAGCTTACGACGTTCCCCCGAGCTCTCTTTGTGCGCAATCTTCTCTTCTACGTGCTAAAACCGCTCTAGCTGCCGGCCCAGGCAGCTAGCCAACCAGCCAGGCCGCCAGAAGCGAGCCAAGCCAAGCCCCCGCGCGTCATCCCCCTTTTGCCGGACGAATGCGAGGGGGATGACGCACCCGGTTGAAGCCACAAACTAATTACGACCTGGGGCGCCGTTGAGAATAGAGGCGCCGATGGGTTGCACGGAACAGAGAGAAGCAAGCTTTCCCCCGTTTGACGGCGGGGATGGAGGATGTTTGAGACGACAAGGAACGACGTTTGTCGGTTATCATTGCGTGTACAGTGTATACAAAGTACGGAAAACATCCGGCATGTCTTCTAAATGAAAAAAAAAAAAAAAAAAAAAAAAAAAAAAAAAAAACCGTGCGCGTGAGAAGTCGCGTCACGATTTCGTGATATATACGATATGTAGAACACGTTCGCGCGTATATCGCACACATAGTCGTTGTTTGGCAATAACGAGATGCATCTTATCCCCGGGCCGTGCATACATCCGCCGAAATATTGTCGGTGGCTGCTGTCGCTGCTTCTGGCGTCTGACTCGACGAGAGGTTGCGCGCCGACGCAATTAAATCCTCGAGCGGCCTAATTGGCCGTCTCGTCGTCGGAGGCTAGGCTTAATTGAACTGTACGGGCCTAACGACGTAATTGCCACGGCGATTTGGAATACGAAAATTTTCTACTAAAGTGCCACGCCACGACGTGGCGTGAAATAAAGGCCGTCGTAAAAGGCTCATTCGCGCGCGTGTGTGAACAGTGTTTTCACTCGGCGCGAAACCGATTACATCCGACACGTCGGATGACAGGGAGCGCGCGTTCCTTTCAGCCGTAAAAAAATTGCCTCTTGCTTCAACATCGACATGTCGATACGGTTTTAAGGAGCATATACGTAAGAGAGAGAGACGCAACGAGACAGGCGATAAATCGCGCGCAATCACTTCGGCTCTCACATACATTATTGCTGAAACCGATTTAGTCGTCGTCGTTATCCTTAGCTTCCGTGTCTGAAATTGTTGTGAGGCAATTTCGTAAATCAAATTCAATTCGCGCGAAAAGACTTCACGTGCTTGCTTGTTTACTCGCGACAAATGAATACAATCCGGCAATCTCTTTCCTTTCTTCCCCCGCTCGTCATTTAACGATTCACGCACGTGTCACAGCGGTACGAAATAACGAACGCGCTCGTCGGCACGTGATCGTTACGTGTGTCACGGTGCGCGTGTAATAAGATGAGACGTGGCCGAGACGTTCACGAAGGGCGATTCTCGGTGATGAGAACGAGGCGACGTCGTCGGAGGCGAAGTCGTGTTCGTTGCGCGAATAATTTGTTCAGGAACGAGGAATAATCAAGGCTGACCGGATTACGTCATCGCCGGCCCAATTTCTGTCGAAAGGATCGATGAGCGAATACGACAATGCACGGGAGCATGCACGGCGCTCGCAAGTTCGCGAGGTATCGCTGGCGCGCGCGCGCGAGAAATTTCTCATCTTTCCTCGATTTTCAAGCGAAGCTTGACCCTCGGTAGGAGGAGGGGAAGAGAGGGAAGCGAGCGGAAGAAAGTAATTTTTGACGATTTCGCGTCTTTTATTTCCGCTCACATTTTTCAAGTTTCCAGGATCGAATCCTCCTTCTCCTCTTCCTCCTCCTCTTCTTCTGGAGTTGTAAAATGTTAATTTAAACACGCACGTAAAGCGCGCGGCGCGGAGGGAGTATTTGTGCTGAAAATCCATAAATAAAAAAGTTTTAATACCACTTTTAGTAGTCTCAGGGAACGCGTGCATGCACCGCGTACGATAATTTGTGTGGATAACGGGTCGCCATACTTCGCTTTTAACGATAAGTACTCTCCGGGATGACTTTCTATTCGATATAGGGATAGAATCGCGAGACGGTGTATATTAATTTCGTACGGTCTAGCAAACGATTTCGCAAGAGCGTGTCTATGTGTGTGTGTGTCGCTATTCGGCAATCTCGCTTCGTGAATTTTCAGTTAGACGAAACGGGACACTGGTCAGTGCTTGTCATTTGCATACAATCGGGCGCGGTATAAATTGACAATAAAAATCAAGCATGATCGCGCTTGCAGTGCAATAAAGCATGTCATAACGCCTTAATAAATGCCACGTGATAGGTCGCCGGCCTTATGGCCCGTGCGCGGCGCAACGGTGGCAATAATCCACCCTCTCCCCGTTCCCTTTGGATAAGGATCGGCAGTTTCCCGGAAAAAGAGAATTCTAGGAGTTCTTGGCCGCGTCCGTGGTTATGTCGATACAGGACGCAAGAACGAAATAGCCGGACAAAGGTAATTCATGGCCAAACTCATAGTCGAGATCGCAGTAATTTTTTTTAGACATGTCGCGGGAGTTTATGAAGCTTCGTTAGAATGGTCGATAAAACGTTTATTATATTGTCAAAGAGAGAGAGAGCGAAAGAGCGAGAGCGAGAGCAAAATGACATATTTAATGTATGATAATTATCGGAATCCTAAAGCTATTGTTTGATTTGCAAAATTAGGTCGCTTAATCGTGTCTCTATCGACTTTGCAATCTGTTCGAATGGATACACGTGAGTTAAAAATGTAAAAATATATATCGCCGTCTCTTTTCTCAGATTAGATTAATTCCATGAAAGATTAACGGTAACTGGAGCATTATTACTCAGCAATTATTTATGCGCTCATAAATAATTCCGCGCTATTCTTATATTTTAACTTTCGAGAGTGCCGTCGCAATACAAGAAGGCACTTGTGTCGACATCGGTTTTTTTTCCCTCCCCAGACCGAGAGAACACACACCTCTTCTTCAATCCGGAGCGCGAGTCCATCGCGCTCCGCTCGCATATATAACAAGACTCAAAGGCGGGGAAGGGGATTTTTTACCTCCCGCTTCTCTTGTTCGCGCTCTCTCCGCGATAGTTATAACGTTTTGCTTTTGTTTAAAAATAGCCATCAATCATCGCGCATTCAATTACGAGGAGCTTCGAGCGCCACTCGTGTCTCGATATTTTTCGCGTTGGCTAAGAAAAAAAAAAAAAAAAAAAAAAAAAAAAAAAAAGAAGAAGAAAAAACGAGGATCGCGCTACTTAGTTCCCGCGCGCGTAATCAACGTTATTGTCACAGTTGCGCACGCGTGCGAACGTGTCTTCCTCCCACCTTTCCCGTGTGTCTATCGTGCCCGCCGCCTATCAATCAAATTATCCTCAAGCAGTGTCCCGGACTGCTCGAGTTACCTTTCGTGCGGGCAGGATATCCTGGTGGCGCGACCGCGTCACGTCGGTCAACCCCCCTCGATTGCTTACTTAGACACGTACCGTTGATGTATGGGCCACGTTCAGGCGGGCCGTTTGTGTTACGCCCGGGCCTTTATGTAAGGTCCGTTATGATCGATCGCGCAATTACGAAGTACAAATACGTACCAGAGAAGAGAGAGAGAGAGAGAGAGAGAGTATCATCGACCCTTTCTCGTATTTCGACTCGGGGTGCATTAACGGCAGCAGAATACCTTCGAGCGCGTTTGTGCAGATAAGAGGATTGTTTCGATCTCTCTCTCTCTCTCCTCTTCCCGACTTTATATATGGTATATAGGTATCTGCACGTTAGCAAGAAGGTACTCGTACGTAGGTGGTAGCAGTTATTACTGCAATAAATAGAGCTATTACAGCGCGACTCGCGGAAAGTTCTCTCGGGGATGCAGCCAAGTGCGCTCACGGCGGCGACGGCGGCGGCGGGGTTGCTTACACAACATCCAACCGGGCACTTATGCGCCATCCGATTTTCCCGGGAAATATTTCGTAATTAATGTCTGCAACACGGCTCCCGTAGAAAAATGTCGGATTCAACGATCCATCATCCGTTTCCGCGGTCTTCCGAACGCGGCTGAGGCGGATATAAATCCGGACTTTCATGCGAACGAGAAATGCTGCTTCTCGAACGATTCGCGTACGATGCAAGAGCGATATTTTCTGCGTTTTTATTCATATTCATATTTTATTTATACACGATCGCTTAGTTCCGAATGAACAGCAACGAATAGTTTCGATTTATTTATGTAATTGCTATTTTGTTTTTTTGTTTGTTTTTTTTTAATGTAAAAACCGATTAATGGAATACTTTTGCGCGACGCTCCGAAATCGAAACTCGCACACGTGTCCCGCAATTGCGAGTACCGCCACAACGCGCATTGCAGATATCATTACATTGCGATTCTATCGAACTACATAAATAAGCAAATTGTCCGAAGTCGCGCAATTTGGTCGATCCCGACTGCCGATTTCGGCCGATCTTAATCTGGTCGGCCGCGCATTGAAATTCATGAGGCAAAATCACTCTCCAAATTTCCACGGCCCAGACTGACGCTAATTTACAATAGCCTCCGTGTGTGCTTCGTCAGTTTATTGTTGCGAACGTTTGATCGATGGAGGCCGCCGCCGCCGCCGACGCGGTTTGTAATTATTATGCAATCCGTATAGGAGGGAAAACGGTTCTGTGTAACTTTACTCGGCGCGACCGGCGGCATTTTATTTGGTCAGAAAGAAATTTCATTAAGTCACTTATGTGCGCAATTACAGACACGTAAGAGATTCTTCTCAAAGTTATCGATCGAGAGGTTTTTCTTCTTCTCTCTCTCCTCTGTGTTTGCATTTCGTTCTTACGTGCACCATATGATAAAGCGCGTGTAATATGCAACTCGTGCGAACGTGTGTACTACGTCTTGCTCACACATTGCTTTTACTTAAGTACATTCATAAGTAAACGAAAACGAGCGCGTGCACGTTCGCGCTTCGTACTCGACGGATATTCCAGAGTGTATGTTTTATGTATTCGATGGGGATTCTGTGGTTGGCTGACCGCCTGCCCTACATCTGTTCTCGTAAAGGAGGAGAGAAAGCTAAGGAAGCTCTCCGCTTCGTTGTCGTGGAAAAAAAGGAAGAAGAGTCCTTTCCCGTTTTCTGTATCCATCTTATTTCGATCCCATTGATCCACCGATATAAACGACATCCAGGCCAAAGAACTCGCGAAGGAAGAAGAAAGAGATAGAGAGAGAGAAAGAGAAAGAGATAGAGACCGCCGGCATCGGTTCGCCTGCCAATTGTAAGAAAGCTCTTTCCGACCTCCCGTCGTAATTCTCTCATCGTTTTCTCCCGTCCCGCCGCTGAATTTAAAGGACCACGTCGAGATCATAAAGAAGTTTCGTGGCCGCTGTGCCGTACTTCATCCGCGGAATATTTTACGCGGAATGACATTCGAGTAGTTACGAGCGGGCTACTTTACGTTAAAGTTAACGAGAATAACGGAACAGAGAGAAGGAATGAGAAAGAGAGAGAGACTCGTCTTACTCCAGTTACAAGAAATTTATATTTTCCTCTTACCTTTATATCTATATATATTGTCAATGGGGAGAGAAAGTAATCCAATACGGTATCAATGTCGTGGTGTTTTTTTTTTCCGTGACAAGCGCGACGAAAATGCAGATTGGCTGTAAACTACACGAGTGTAATTTTCCGTTAGACGAACGGCAGAGGCGAGAGACTCCCTCTCTCTCTCTCTCTCGTGGTTTTCCGCGAGACCCTTCGTGAAAAATCTGACATTATAATGAGTTCCGCGCACACTTCCGCGTTGTGGGGATTATGTCGCGGCGAGAGAGCCGCCTTTCTCTCTCTCTTTCTCTCGCGAGGGTTGCCCGCGCGACTACGTACAACACGCCCGCACGTACGTGCTAACGACCCTTGGAATTTTTTCTCGCGTAACGTTTCGTCTTTTATTAAAGCCTGCCGAGACTGGTGAAGAGATGGGGAAGGAGAGAGAGAGAGAGAGAGATCTCTCCGGCTGGCGCGCCCGCGAGAATACGTTTGGCAGTTTCTATCCGAGTTTATAGACTACGCGAAGTTTATATACGTGGCCCCTCCGCGCTTGCTTACTTGCTCGCTCGCTCGCTCGCTCGCTGTCGACGATACTTGTGCGCCCCGAACTTCACCCGTGCAATCACCCGCGAATATTTACTTAATCCACCGGCTTTCTGCCAACGAAGTGTCTTCCCCCGTCCGCGCGTTCTCGCGTTACATATTTACATATTGCCTATACATATTCAAACAGCGAACAGCTTGCGTGACTGGTGATAGCGTCGCTATGTGACTAAACCGGATAACATATTCCGTATGTGCTGTATATGGTAGGTATATACACATAATGCATCATACTCGCTGTTACGCACAGGAGGGATCCCTCTGCGACGGCCCGGATACGTACGTATATGTTTTGAGCATCTCTTCGCGCGGGTATTATTTCAAATATAACAGAATCCAGTCGAATACACACAAGCGGGCGCGACGTGATTCCTCCGCGAAAAAATAAGAAAACAAATATAGAATGAAGTTTTTTCATTTTTGGCTTAGTTTTCGAGAAAATCGAGTTCGAAAAAATCCGCTGCGTGCGTACGTTGTCACGGCTGAGACACGGTTCGTCGAGCGACGTGTAACACGTATCGCGTTTGTAAAAAACAAACTCGATTTTTTCGAAAACTAAGCCGAAAATGAAAAACTTTTATTCTATATTTTTTTCTTACTGTTTCATGAGGAATCACGCCCGCTTGTACGTATTAATCGGCCTTGTATATTTCTTTTCGACAGGATTTCTCGTTACAAGAGCTCGTCCGAGAAGAGGGAACGACGTGCGCGTCACAACGAGTCACCGATCGCTCCCTCTTCTCCTCGCGCTCTTCTCTAAGAGTTTTAGACACATTCCACTTCTCATCCCATCGAAAAATTCCCGTTAGGAAAGAGGCTGCCACTTTTTCCGTCTCGAGGCGCGAGGAGAGACGCTTCACCTTGATCCAGGTAACCCCTCGCGAAAAGTGTGCTCTGATCGATGGATTCGAGTTCTCCAAGTGCGATCCAGCGCGCCGCGCGGACGCGCGTCTTCCGACGCGCTTCGACGAGGAAAGCTTAAGTCTCGCGCGCGACACCCGCGCAAAATTTACGATCCTTTCATTCCCTATATCCGCGGCATTTATTTCGAGCAACTTTGACGGTCGAGATAGATATATTCTCGTCCCGCAGTTTCTTAGTAGTAACGGCGTATCCGTTTAAGACCGCACACGTGACCGAATAATTTCTTTTTAGGAGCTGAAAATAAATGATCGACGCGCTCTCTCTTCTCAAGTCTTCCGCGCTCTACTTTGCCACCTTCTACCCCTGATCGTCACGGGATATTTAAGAGGAGGCAAAAAATTCGCAGCGAGTCCCGAGAGAGAGAGAAAGACGAGCGAGAAAGAGAAAGACTTCCTTGCTTGGTAGAATTTCGCTTATATGTTCGCAGTTTCGGCGAAGTTAGCGTAAACAGTTTTGCTAAATGGACCGTAACTCATCGAACGTGGACTTCCGTATAGAACCTCACAAAAAGTTCCTTAAACAGCGCGCAACCCCCCCAAGTATATTGCATAACTTGAATTTTTGTACGTCGGTTACGGCCACATCGCCTCGTGAAGTTAACGTGGGAAAACGTGCGGAACTTACTGGTTTCGCGAGTTTGTTTTTGCACCGGCGTTAACTTATTTATCTGAATTTTCCGAGTGAAACGTCATTCTCCGATGAGCTGCGAAATTTCGTGCGCACGAATCGAAAACAGACGGACTTTATTATTCAATATATTTGTTCAATATATTTTATTATCTACGGCCATTTGTTTTGCAATCTCTTTATGCATTTTGCAATCTCTTTATGCATTTTGCAAGAGCGTTTTGAATTCCGTAATAATAACTCGAGGATACTAAAAGGTCGAAATGTCGGTGAAACCAGAAGGATCCAACATATCCTATCCTCAAGTTAAACAGTCTCTTTCTCTCTCTCTCTGTCTGTATTATCACAATGCATATATTATGCTTCATATGATTGTATTTTAACAAAGAGAAGTTGTACAAAGCTAATGTCTGCGCCATCGACCGCTTCATCGGTCCCCTATTTAAATCGCGATTCAGACACGAGGATGCTTCGTATTGTTCAAATTCTCTGAGAGGAATTCGAAATGGGGAAGCTCCGTTCGGAACGAAATGTTTTTCGTTAAAATAGAGAAAGAAAGAAGGTCTTCACGAGGAAAAGACGAAACTTTTTTTTGCACGAGCGCGTTACCATTTGGCAGCGCAATAAAGTCTCGTATCGATTTACGACCGGTAATTGGTTCCCTCCTCGCTGAAGAAGCTTGTTCTTTTTAACGACACGCGGCGTTTTCGCCTCGTCGCATTTGCATTCGCCGACGAAGGTGTCACCGCCGTGAAGTCTCAGGGAAGACGGGGGGAATGTCATTAGGAACGCGGCAAACGCGCGATAAAGCGCGGTCGGTCTATCGACCCGTGCAAATCGTTCCTGAAACATATCGGCCACTAAAACACTGGCTCGGCGGTGCCGTGCGCGCGATAACGGCGTTTCTATTTTCCTCCGTTCTCTTTCGCCGCGATGCGCTCGGTCCGATATCCGTAGCCACTGAATGGTTTATCTTCCGTTTTCCTTGCTAGATTCTGTTTTTCCACGGTAGAAAACCTCGCGTTCTTTACGCGCGATATAAAAATCCGTGTATACCGAGCGTTTTCCTGCAATCTCGCTGTAACAAGCTGCTCGACGTCGCTTTAAAACGCGTCGGAATTTAAAACACCGATTTCGATACTTCGCGCGCGTAATTCTCGCGTAGAGATTGGACTTTTGTTATCTGCGCGTCACTCACATCATCAGAGATTACACAATTTGCCACCTACGTAATGTTGGTTACGCGCGATATATCGATCATCAGAGAATATTAGATATTGTTACCGTGTATCGCGATCTTCTCAGTCGGATTTAATATCCCGGCGGCGCGGCAAGGATGTGGTGTACCTCTGGAACGATCTAATTCCCAGCGGCTGTACACGGAACGTATTACGTATTGTTAACGTCGGGGACGCGACACCGCAACCACATACGTACACAGAAAGTGCGTTACGTACTTTGTGTACATTAGCGGCGGAGATCCCGCTGAGTCTCTCTCTCTCTCTCTCTCCCCCGGTCTTCCTCTATCCCTCAAGCTTGTCGCAGGCTGTTTAATGAAAGCGACGTGGTTAAGTGAATGCCTCTTTAAATGTTGTGCTACCGTACTGTCTATACATGTATGCTCTCAGGATAGGAGTAACGTAACACACACACACATACACACACACACACACACACATACACATCGCGTAAATACGTTCGCTGGTGCTTACTCGCGAGAGAGATCCATCAGAGATCGAGTGGCCGCGTGAGCGCGTCTTTACCCTTCCGGGCGTGTCGTATAACAGGAGACTAAAAGAAGAGATATACGTTTATAATTTATCTTAAGGACTTGCGCCCGAAGGGATCTTTGATCCTTTATTCAGAAACACAGTAAATAAGTTCTAAATCAAATTTACTTTTTATCTTGTAGCTTCGAGGCAGAGAAAAATTGCACTTTATAATTTCTTCTCTCTAAGATGTTTAATCTTTTGAAAAAGTTTTGCAAGTTATACTTGGAAAAATAATTAAGTAATTAATAAATATTATATCGTTTATCTTTATATAATTATGTATATATAAGAAAGTGGGTATATATTGAGCAAGGAGAATCTTAAAGTCAGCAATTAGAAGCGAGAGCACTTCCCGATCTGTTTACGAACGCTCGTGTAGTATACACATTGCACAAGCGAGACGCCGCGAACGCGAAATTTCATTTCCGCATCCCGTCTTTTGCTCTCGCTACCTAAATTATTTTCGATACAGAATCGGCACGTCGCATCGGCGAAATTCTTGCGCATGTTGCATTTTGCATACGCTACTGTCACGATTCATTTCTCATCGCGAGAGAGATACCTCTCTCACATCGATCGTTGTGAAATATGTATTTCAATGACGCAGCGCGAACATCTAGAGGATTTGGATATCTTGATAGACGGCTAACTGAGTCGCTCGTATTTGTCTAACTAAATCAGCCATCGATTTCTGCGAAAATAACACGGTCTTCAAAAATATAACATGTTTTTCGGAGAAAATGAAGGTAGAATTCACGTTAACTTTATTCCAAAGATAGGTACGTTTGATTTTCGTTTTATCTCATATTACATGTAAACATATTTACCGGGTATTATAACAGAGCAAACATATTTGTGTAAAAAAATAGACTAAAAATAAAAATAAAACTGACTGAAATTTATTTCAGTCGATTAATCTCGTATTTTTGAACAGAAAATTTCAATTTATAGAATTCTCTCTCTTTCTCTCTCTCACTTTCTCTTCTTCTTATATAAGTTCGACAAAGTTGCATTTCTCTCGTCGCGAATATTATTCCCGGCGTTCTGCTTAGTATCAATTTCTCGATGATGATTTTGAACGCGCGCTAAACGACGTCACGGAGCGAAATATATTCCAATTTCGCCGGGACTGTTTCCCGTAATGCAAGTAGTTAGCAGAAAGTTAATCCGCCGCGCGCACTCGAGAATTTACTTCGGGTTCTGGTTTCTCCATGCTAACCATTTATCCTGCTTTAAGGGGAAGGGAGAGGAAGAACCGCGGTTTAAGGGAAAGTGGATTACCGGAAGTCCCGGTACGACCGTCCCGTTCCGGTCCAATCTCGGCTAAATTCGATCACGTGGCTATTCGCCGAACGATAAGGAACGCTTCAACGGTACAGTCCGCGGTCCCCTTTTGGGAACGATCCTCACTCACAGATTTTATTGTCGTTGATGAGAAGAAGAAGAAGAAGAAGGAGGAGGAGGAGGAAGAAGAAAAAGAAGAAGAAGAAGAAGAAAAAGAAAATTCGCACACATTATTTCGCAACGACTGCTCGACGTTAAAAGTCAGTCAAATAAAAATCAGCGTTTAGTTGCGAGAGGCAACGGTGTACACCTGTGTACATCACCCGATGTATCCACCGTAACTTTATTCCGCCTCGGTAGCGACCGACGAAGAAAAATGGTTTATCGAAGTGCTAGGACATTTCCCCGCCTCTCCCTCGCACAATCGATATCGTCCCCTTGTAAATCCGATCGCACACGGCCGCTCGTCGAACGAAAAAGTCGGAAACAGAAAAATCGCCGCAAAATCCATTCGGCCTCGTAAATGCGCGACTTTACGTCCGTATAAAAGTCCGAGGAATCGTTTCGCTGTCTTGTTCCGGTCGCGCGTTTTATTTTTACACGCGCGTCGCGCTAAATTATTTATTAAGAGTAAACGCTCTCGGGATCTCTCATTCCGGCGTGTTAAAGACACGTGAAACTGTCCGCGGCTGCTTTATGCAAATGAGTGTAGGAATCGTATTATATCGCCAAGACGCAGATGCGAGAAACGCTATATATGTATCTCCACTTGAATTATTCCTCCTTAAGTGCTTTCCGTATACACCGTCGCTTATCTCGGAGCTGTTTTAGTTAGTGCCTATTAATGCATATTTGCTGTGAGTAGACTTTGTAATAAGATGACGTAATCCAACTAAAACAGTCCCTCGGTCTACATACGGGTGTATACACACGTTAGGAATTGTGTGTAACTTACATTCCACAATATTATTATCCTCTTAATCGCGTGGCTGATGTGTTTATCAAACTATAATTGCGAATGTGCTTGCGCGCGCAAACAGCGCGAGACCACTTTGTCTTAAATATTTTTTAATGAGAGTAAAATAACTAACGTAAATAATATCTTTTAATTGCGCAATTAATTTGTGAAACAGTTCTAGAGAGAGAGAGAGAGAGAGGGAGAGAGAGAGAATTGTGTAGGCAGACAAACAAACACGCGCGAGCCTCGTAAGAATAAGCTTGCGGAGTGTTCCTCCTCCTGCTTGTCGGATTTCACACGTGAGGTTTACGCGTTCGGGAGATCGGGAAATACTTTTCGGGCTCATTTTAATGGGCCGGAGGTTGAAAGTAGAGTTGAAGTGCCTTCCCTCGCTATTAGCGGGGGAGCGATTAATGATTGAGCCGTGCGAACGGAACATCTGCTTTGCGGAACGGCGGGCTTTACCGCGGAAAATCGCCTAATCCTGTGTGTATCTTATCTGCCAAAGTGCCGGCGTTAGTCACATCCCTCTCTCGCTCGAACGTGCACGTCAAAAATACCGAAATAGACGCTCGAAAACTAACAGTAACAGAAAGAAAAAAGTTTTCGTTTCGTGTCGATTTTCTCCCCCTCCCGCCCCTCTTCCCGACTCGGAAAGTATAATCTCCTTATCTTTCACTCTTGAAAACGCGCGAGAGAGCGACGGAGAGTTTATATATTTCGCGAGCAAGGGTGATGATTATTACTTCGGAAGTTGCGCGAATTGCGATCCGCGCGTTAATCCAGATCGCGCCGTATATAACAGACGTCTCCTCCGGCGCTTCAATTTTGATCCCGTCTAAACGCGGCCTGATTTGCACTGGCACGTATACAAGCAGCGCGCACGTGGAAGCGCAGTACACTTATGTACATACACACAGTGTTGTACGAGCGCTGAGGTGTTTGAACTTGCGTATAAACAAGTCGTGTGTATCTGCGTACGGAAATCGCGTTGCGATGAAACGACTTTGGATGTACGCGCCAGGCGACGTTTCCGCACAAACGCCGCCGCCCGGCGCGGATAGGATTTGATCCTGATAAAACGAGAAAGATCGACAATCGATGACGTGACTGGTGGCAATACGGGTATTATCTTTCCGATCGCGCACATGTCCCGTTTCCCGATCTGTGATTATCACGCGTCAGATTTCTGCAGCAGAATTGTCTACAAAAATTGGATTTCCTCTCTTTTTAATCGCTGCCACGTACGTACGTATCCGCTTCGCGCACTGCGGCGCGAAGCATGAACAAGCTCTCGATTAGACGTGTATATCGCAAAACGAGAAACAGCTCGAATCCAAAATAGTCTCTCACTTAATCGATGATTTCTGTCTAGTGGCGCCGTGGAGAATATACTTGGAACACGATTGCACGGGGATTACTCCGAAGAGGATAATGCCAAAGGATTGTCCACAATAGGATTAATACGGCATAACGATGCGGAATTTCACGAACTGCAGGCCAATTACATATCTGGCTTTACGATGCCGTATGGTCCGGAGAGCCGGTTGTCCGGAGCGCAACGAAGCGCGCTAATCTTATCCCGAATGTGCGACGTATTGACAGTCTAGTGTTGCCCGGCACTAGACTGTCTCACCTAATTCTCCCTCATGCTACATTATCACTGCACTCGTCTCGATGCTCCAATTATCGTTAACAAGAAAATCTCTCAATTCTAACAAGTCCATATTTTTTTCTAATCGTTAAAAAACTCCAATTTGCGGATTAACACTGACAAATGTTAATTAACGAATATGATAATAATTAGATATAAAAGTGAAACAAAAAATTTTATTTTTTCTGTGAAATAATATTCTATAAAATAATATTCTCTTATACCTATTTCGAGAAGTGTCAGAGAAAGATTAATATTATATATTTTAGCATAAATTTCCACGTCAGAGTTTGGAAGATTATGCTATTTTGGAAGATTCCAGTTCTGGTGTATATCTGGCACAACGTTTAACCGTAATGACCTCCGACTACGAACCTCAAGCAAGCGAGTTGCGCGATTCTCCTCCAACCGGATATCCCTTGAGAACATGATCTCGGAGAGAAGTATCGCATTACCAATCGTGGCGGAAACGGGATAACAAGACTGATCAAGACTAGCCCTAACGATGTGTTAAAAGATGGTACCGGGACAATAGTCGCCCGATGCCGTTAATGACCTCTATCGATCCGAGGTTTATCTTCCGCGCGCGGAAACTCACGGCCCTTGGCGAGTTGCAGTCGGGCATGCTACAAAAAGAAAAATGGCAACCCAGTTTTTTGCAATCTTGGGGGAAAAAAGAGGGAGAAAGAGTGTGTGCGTAAGAGTGTGCCCGCGCGCACGTGTGACAAAAGGACGTGACTTTGTAGATGACATTGAGACTCTTACTCCTATCGCGAACCTACGCCATGCAAATTGTATAAAAGTAACAACTACGAAAGTTGAAACTTCCTCCAACTTAAACTATCGTAACTTTTAAATAAGGTTCGGAATTTTCGCGTAGCCCAACTCGAAGTGATATTCGCAGTCGCAATTTTCCCGAACGACGAGATTAGCGAGACTTCGGCGATTAACGATTTTTAGTCCCGACCCGAGGGCCCGGAAAGACTTGCGGGGTTTGCTTCGTTAATCCCGCCATCCGGGTGTCCACTTAATTTCCCGTAATTCCCGACCTTACTCAAACTAATGAGTCTCGATGTACTCCCGTATCCCCTGTCTTCGAAATCGCGCGCACACCCGTCGACACACTCGAGAACATGGGGCGCAATAATGAGGAGTTCGCGTGAGGCGTGATAATTAAGCTTCGCCGCGAGTCACCGCGTGCCGGCCGGTGGTGTGGTGGCGGAACAACAAACGGAAAGTCCGGAAGTCAATCCGAGGCATTTTTAACTCTCTATCCGGACGGCGAGCGAGTCTTCGCGAACTTCTTCGTATAATTCAATCTAAAAATTCTCGCATGATTTCAAAGGCGAGTATTGCAGTTTTTTCTCACTGTCTTTAAATCGATTTATAACAAGAAGATGCGGTTTTTTTGTTTTAATAAAACCCAGTCTCACTGCTTTTTTCATCATCTAATGAACACACGACGCGTCTTAAACGCGAAACGTTGTCAAATGACACCGTAAATACAAAACCCCTTTTATGCACGCTTCCTTCGTCGAGAAGTTGCACCTTTATCGACGACGCGTCGAGTTTCATTAATCATCTTTCGGACGCGTCTTGAATCTCATTAGCGCGGTAGTTCTAATCGAATCGTATTACACGATGACGGATCAGTTCTGACAATGTAGCTCCGATGGGACTGCGAGACAGTTTCTTTTCTTGCCGTAATAAGGCGTTCACGTCAACGTGAAATGTCCCGCGCACAGACGCAATCATTCGTCGACGATTTATTCCGCGGAGCGATTGATAAATATCCGAAACGACGCGTAAGTAGATAGCGCGACGTTTTCAGAAAAACGCTGGCTTTCGCGCGGTGCGTTATCGCACACAATGTTTGTGCGACGGCAATGTGATACCACTGTCGTTATCTATGCGTCGTTTCAGATACTCGCTCCTCATATACTTTTTGTATATTTAATCCTTTGTTTGTAATCCCTTGTTTGTTTTCAGAGAAGTAGCGTAACCAACTTAATTAATTAATTAAGCAAAATGCGCAAGCTCGCGCGTATTTTGAGGAGAAAGCGATGTGTGTGTGTGTGTGTGTCACAAGGTGAGTTTTACCTTTTCTCAGCTCGTAAAACGTATTGAAGTCGCTCCGCTATACAGCGGTAGTATAACGTGACGTTAAATGAACCGTAAAGCGTGTAAATTAGACCCAACTGCTCACGCTCGGTACGTCATATAATGTCAACTATTTCGGAGCTCATTACGAGAATTACAGCCCCCTATATTCCTGCATTGTCAGGTGTCGCTTCGGAAGTATTATTCTGTTATTTTGATGAGCTTGGGAGTTGTCAGCGCGGGTTGCCATGCCGATGACGGCGCCACAACACGACGGTTGCAAACTTCGCCGCGCGAGAGAATCGCGGAGTCGTTGAATTTACATTACAAACATTGATAGCGTTTTGCACGCGTTGTTGCTCGATCATTCGAGCAAATTCTTTTTTTTTTTTTTCGCTGATAATACTATTACAACGCCGGAAATAGAAACGCGCGTTAAATGTCACGCCAATCACGCGGTAATTACACACCTCGCGCGCCATTATCACCGGAGCGTATGTCACGCGCGTGTTTCACGGAGGGATGAATTACAACGGCGAAAAATAGCGCCGCGTGCAAAACCGAAAATAATCCAAGCGATCCCTTTCCTTTTTTTTTTATTTTTTTTTTTTTTTTTATTCGCAATCTTCGAGGGCATTTTTCATCGGACGCGTCTTTTCCGCTTATATTCTCGAATGCAGCCGCGGTGGAAAAAAGGAAGGAGTTTCTCCGAGGGGCGTCGAGAGCGGGACAATAAAGACGATAACGTGGACGATGAAGAGGACAATGGTTGGGAAAGGACGGACAGCGGCAGCGGCCGGATAATGGAAAGATCATTATTTTCGCGAACAAAGTCCCGTCGAGAGTCGCCGCCGCGCTCCCGCCGCGAACAACGACGACGACGACGACGACAAACGTCGTCGTCGTCGTCTACGCCTAAGCGCGGGCGCGCGCGCGCATCTTAATTAACACCCGTCCCAATTAGAACTGGCGCTACCAAAAGACTCGCGCGCGCTTTGACTTTCCCTTCCTTCGTCGAACACCTTTATGTGCGTGTGCCATCCAGTGTCTCGCTTTCCACGGTCCGTCGTCTTATCGCGCTCGCGGCGGGCTCCTTCCTGCTACTTGTTTCCCTGTGAATAAACGTCGGCGTAACAGTGACCCGGTTTCCCGTTGCTACGACACAATTTTGTCGACACAGAGAGCGCGGGTTTCGGCGAAATTGTGGAAAAAGGATGCCGAGTGTGTATGTATGTGTGCCCTTTTGTGTGTGTGTGTGTGTGTGTGAGTGTGTACGTATCTTCGGGAGTAATAGGAGAAAGTAGGGTAAAACCGGATAGACACGAGTCAAATGGAGCGTGTCCGCCTATCTTCAAAGGCAGCGCCGACAATGAATTGCCAGAGAAAAGATAGTACGTTACAAGTGCGCCGGGGTTATCGTGACGCCCGAGAATCATCGGCGGCATTAGATCGTCAGTTTTAACCCGCACTTTTAACTCTGTTCGCCTCTTCTCCGCTGAGAAAAATAGGCGGTTGCCCGATTTTTGCGCCCGTACTTTAGGAGAGAGAGAGAGAGAGAGAGAGAGAGAGAGAGAGAGAGAGAGAGAGAGAGAGAGAGAAAGAGAGTTGGAAAATTGTATGGAAGAAGCGCATAGTACACGGCCGTCCTATAAACGCGCCGTAATTTCAAGGCGTGGGTGTCGCGCGTCGATAATTTCTCGCGAAACGGGGACAGGACACACAGCAGAGTCCCTCTCTCCGTTCACCTCTCGTCTTCTTCGCTCTCTGCTATCTCGCTCTGTGAGCCTGCTGCGCTTCCGCCGTTTCTTTCCCTTTTTGCGCCTCGATTTGTCAGGGGTATTAATCGCGAACGCGATAACGTCGCTGCTCGTGCTTCGTGCATGACAAACGACACCGATATGGCGTGCCTGCGCGAGTCTCGCCGCGCTGTTAAAACGGAAGAATGTATTTATTCTACGTGTTTCATGAGCTTTCTACAAATTAACTTTCTGCGGAAATGGATGGGAAGAAGGAGACGAAAGAGAAGGCAATGAGAGAGAAAGGAGAGAGTGACCGAGGCGGAAGGCGAGGACGGCGGAAAGTACATCGAAAGTTTCCCGTAATCCCGCCACGCGTAAAAGAAAAATACAAAGCGCTCGTATTTTAGTAAAAACCAACAAATAAGTACAATAAAAGTCGATATAAATATATATGTATATATTTCGAGCAAAATTAGATGTTAAAAATATATTTAAACAAAATTAAAAAATTTAAAACATTTCAAATTAAAGATTTAAAACATACATAAAAGCGAAACGTTTTGTTCTCTCTTACAAAGAGATTCTTCAGTCGCAACATAATAACAATATAATAAAAGAAGTTAAGAGGCTGTCGTGATAAAAGTAAGATAACGGTAACTGAAAATAAAATATTTCTTCTTCATCGCCCACGAAGAGTGCGCTCCTATCTTGAGTAAAATTTTTTGCTTGTTAGTCGTCAAACGGTTAATATACAGTCTGGTTGTCTCTGAGTCGTCGTCGGAATAAAAAATAGAACGCAATCTATGTGGTTGTTATCTTATCAAAAATAGTCAAATGTCCACGCGCCACGCGTTATCCAATTATCCTAGAAATCACGTACGCCTCGTAACGTCTTCAATTATCCGATCTCGCGCTGGAATTAGAAATTCACGGAAAAAGTCTACGGAGAAGTCCCGACCGAGGGATGCGCGCGGAAATATTTATTTACAAAACGCCCCGACTCATTATGAAAGTCAGCGTGCGCTCATTTAGCCTCCGACACGTCGAACGCGTTTTAAATGCATAAGCTAGAGCGCGAGAGTTTTCCGAGACGAGAGAAGAGAATGGGGCTGTTTTACGCTGCAAAACGCGCGCGCGACGACCCTCTTCTCGCAAATTAGAAAATCTCTCGCGCCCGAGCGCACATCGTTGCACATCGCGCGATATTTCCATCCGTCGCGACGACGCCGGTTGTCAATAAGATTTTTGGTTCGCGCGACGGGAAAAAAAGACGTAAAAAAGTCTCTCACCGTCTTCGGCGCGTTGTTATCAATATACGTTTCTCTCTCTTTCTCTCTTTCTCTCGTCGCGGATTGTTTCGCCGAGGATGAGCTTCGCGTCCGCGTTGAACCAAAAGAGAATACTCGTAAAATACCGTCACTGCGAGAGATTCGTCCCGACGAGAAAACGACAGATGAGGACGCGAGATTCTCCGCTCGGCGCACAATTCGCAGTCCGATGCACCTGCAGCTGCGTGTGACGCCCGCGTGCTCGTATTTTATAAAACATTTTTTCTTTCTCTCCTTGTGTGTACCTGCGCCACCCCGAAACTTCCTTTTCGCACATATACACACTTGAAAAACTCTTCACGTGTTATGCCGCGTGTAAACGAAAAGCATCTACATAAACTCGGGTGAGAGAGAAAGAGAACGAAAGAAAGAGAGAGAGAGGGGAGGGAAGAGAAAGAGAGTACAACTTGCGAGGCGCGCGAGTAGCATGAGGATATTTTTCTCCGCTAACTTTCAAGCACCGAGAATTTGAATCGCGCGCACGGCCTACTCCCTACGAGACAGCGAGATTGCCGCAGGCGCCCGGAAAAGCCGGAAAATCGTTTAAGAGTAAATGACGTTTTATTAATGGCCCTCTCGGGTCCAACCTCGTAACTCCTCCGCGCGTGAGTTCTCTCGTAGGAAAGGCAAATTTAGCATGCGACGCGCCCGAAAGTTTTAGCACAACCATGAGAAAAGCGAGATGTCCAAAGAAGAAGATGACAAAGAATGAGAGAGAGAGAGAGAAAAAAAAGAGAGAGAGAGAAAAAACCATGAACACACGAATGAAAAATGAACAGTCGACTTGCGCGAGTGAGCCGCCGTCGCTTTTTGTCCATTTTCAATGTGAATTTAGCGACCGACGCGGACAAAGTTTATCTTTATTGGCATAACCCACGGCGAAGAGATGCGAAGCAGCTCCGAAACCGCTCCGACGATAAGGTTAACGTCGCTTGTCGGCTAGGTCGATGTGCCGTGAAAAGCAGTAGAACTTTCCCATCGGGTGACACGACCCTCTGGCTTGTCTGGAGATGAGGTGAAGGGCCGGAAAAGGCGAGCGAACAGGCCGATCGACTTTCGTCTGCCCCGATCGGGAACGCAGTAATCCCAAGACGGCGTTTGACCCCGTCAAAAAAAGAGATGGACGTTTGTCTGACGAACTGTAAAACTTGCTCGTAGAGGTTTTCGTTACGACGATAAAAGACACGGCAGAGATGTCCGTCCGGTTTAGATTTTTATTCTTTTCCATAAATAATGTTCTAAATAGCTTTTATATGTATATGTGCGAGAAAATATAAATACGTAACGCGAATAAATTAAATTCAACGTTAGAAGAGAAAGAGGGAGAGAGAGAGAGAGAGAAAGTTTTCCAAGAGTGCGCGAAGAGATGTGGGCGTGGAGATAAGACTCTTGAAGCAGTGACGACATGGATGGGATCAGTCGATCATCGGGGAGAGAAAAGTTATGTAATTTAACCGAAATACCGTTCATGCAAATTACGTTCGCGGTGTCGTGTCTAAACTCGCGTGATGCGGAAACTTACTTTCAAAGATGTATGGTTTTCGATGAAAGGATGCGGAAGCTGAGAAGGCGATACTTATCTAGATAAACGTTCGGGTGCGGACCTTTATCTAAACCTTCTTTTTTTTTATTCATGAATTATGCGATATATGACTGCCGATCGAAAGCTGTCTCTCGATGAACCCTCTCCGCCATTTATTTTCCGTGCCTCTTGTTACTTATTAACGGGAACGAGTTTTGCAAATCGCGACGTGTTAATATTACACACGCGCAAATTGTGCAACAACAAAAACCGCGCGTGCGAGCAACAAAGTATACGCGCGTGTAAAAAAAAAAAAAAAACCTGCGGTACTTCGCGCTTCGACGGTAGGTATTAAACTTCTTCAATTAAATCGAAATGGGACAAGATCAGGGACACGATTGTATTGTCTAAACGTCTCGAAGAACGAGAACGCTGATACGGAACGTTCCTCCCCCGCGTTTCGCTCGAGGAGAGCACGAACAAAAGCCGTGTTTTTTTCTTTTCTTTTTTTTTCTCCTGTATTAAATAGCCGAGCCCACTGCGCATCAGTCTCCGGGGATAAGATTCATACCGTAAGCGGCTTAACATTTGTCCACGGCGAAGCGAGGTGGAGCCTCACGTGGAGAGGGACGGGGAAGTCCTAATACATTTCCGCCATTCCGTTCCAGGCGGTCTACCTCAATTTCAACGTTGCATATTGCATAGATACTCCGGGCCGCGATACCCCGGGTAACATTATTTAACATGGTGTATGAACATATATATCCGCGCAATTATACAGATTGTTTTTGTAAAAATTTAATTTTCCGCACAGATGTAATTGCACATTCCCGGAGAGGGATACGTGTGCAATTTGCATTCCGTCCGAAAGTGGAATTTCTTCTCTCTTTTCTCGTCGCGCGTCAGATTTTCGCCTTTTTCAAAGGGCATTTTGCTGGAAGGGACACGTTGTTTCCGGTCGAAAAAACTTGCGATACGTGTCCGAATATACATTCGGAAAAAGAGAGAGAGAGAAGCGTTTATAGAAAAAAAGGGGTTTAAATATTGAGTGTGTGTGTACGCTGGAAAGATTAAGATACCGAAAATCCGACGGGGGACTCATTAGACGAGACCGCTGCGCGGTTGGAAATCTGCGCGTTAAAATACGAGAGAGAGAGAGAGAGAGAGCGCAAGAACAAGAAGCAAGAGACGAGTGTAATATTTGAAATTGTCTGAGAAACTCAAGAGAAACACGTATAGAGCGGTAGTAGTAGTAGAGATAAAGGAAAACGGGACCGTTGAGGCTCTTCGGAGCTCTTTAATGATCATTAACGAGAGCGCGCGGATGATCGCGGCTGGGAATCTCTCCGGTGCGCGACCTGACACGCGACGAAATGAAACGCGACGTTTGAAGTTTCTCTTAACGGCGGAAAGACGGAATACGGTTCCCCGAGGTCGCGCTCGCGACCATTCATCCCTTAGAAGCGAAGGGGATAGCGACGTGTAAGAAAGCGTGAAATTTGTCCACGCTTGTGAGACGAGCGGAATAATCGCAGATCTCTCGTCGTCGTCGTCGTCGTCGTCGTCGGGCGTAGGGCATGCAGGAAACGACGGCGATACGGAGTACGACGACGCGAGTACGCGATGAGAAAAAGAAAAGAAAAAGAGAAACGGAAGACGCGGAAACGAAGGAGACGCGAAGAGAACGAAAAGAAAAATTTGGAACGGGTGTACAACGGCGCGGTGAGGCGCGCGGAGCGCGAAGCGGACGAGAAGCGTGCAAAGCTAGTGCGCGGGGACGGAAGGCGGCAGCGGAAAAGGCAGAAGGCCTCGAGGAAGGAGGAGGCTGACTGATCGCCGCCGGAGTAGAGGAGAGAGAGCACGCCTGCGCGGAATCCCCGGGCGGGCGCGGGCAGTGCCACCGGAGGCCCGGCGGTTTCAGAGCTTCGCCCGGGACGACGAACCGCGGACGAGCCGGAGTGCGGGAAACGCGGTCGCGTTTTGCAGTACCGCCGACAGATTCGCACCGAGTAGTCCGAGTGTCCGTTCCCAAACGGGAGATACAACCACGGGGGTATCAGAAAAAAAAAGAAGAGAGGGGGAACCGATTGAGCGCGGGTGGACCGCTTCGCGTGACCTTGGTGCGCGCGACACTTCGCATCTTCCTCGGGAGTATAACAAAGGAGAATCGGTGCCCCTTCCGGGTGCAGAGGGTTCGGTGAACCCTGCGCCGCGCGGGGTCGCGAAGTCTACGGTATAATAAAATCCCGACCTCGATTCGCGTCTCGAATCTGTCCGCGTTTCGTACCCGCGCTCTCTCCGTGAGATATCCGCGCGTACGCTATCCGAGATAATGTGACATTACAGTGACGGAAGGAAAACAAATACCGGGGGAAAAAACCGAGAGAAAGAGAAAACAACACACACAACAAGTTCGGTGCGTGCACGACGAGAGAAACGCGCGAGGGAAAACAGGGTTGCAACGCGAGAAAAGTTGCGACGGCGGATAACGCGAGAGTATGCGCGAGTCCTGGTAGCACCGGCTGGAGGATGAACGGGGCAACGACGGAGGATTATTATCATTAGGTTGGAAGGAAGCGGCGAGAGAGACAGCGGTGTAGAGACCGGGTGTTGTTCCATGCGATGTCAGTGGACCCGTCGTCGGGGACAGTTACGTCGTCGTCGCCGTCGTCGTTGTCATCGTGAACAACATGCGGAGGTCCTCCTACGTTAACTACTACGTCCTGTGCCTCGTGTGCTGGATCCTACTAGGTATCACCGGTAAGAGCAGAGCGCGCCTCTGGGGAAGGGATCGTCGGGGATGATCGCGTGACTCGATACGACTCTATAAATACGTGCGTTTACGTCAAACGCGATGCGAATACGCGAAACAGATGGCGGCTTCGAGACAGATGCGAACCAGGTTAGGATCTAGCGGATGAAGACGTTGTCACGCGCTAAGTGGTCACCTCTCGACACGCGACGCATGTTACGTCGCGTTGTGATCAAGCCGTCGATGTCGTCACACGCAGATTGCGGGGAGGCGGGGCTCCGTAGAACTTGTGCCGCGGATGGATCGATCAGATTTTGGGGTGTAGCAGAGAGACGTACGTACGTTGCATACGTCTCTCTGTCTTTGTCCCTCTCTCTCTCTCTTTCTCTCTCTCGCGCGCCGCATGCACAGAACGCGCGCTCCGACGATACAGCGTATAACGGGTGCGCGCAATTTTTGTCCGCGGATCCGACGAGACGCAACGTGGAGAGATCTCGTGAGGATCGAGAATACGCGAGAATAGATAAAGGAAAAAGGGCGGAAGACACAACTCCGAGAGGGCGGGAGAGAGAGAGAGAGGGAAAAGGGGGGACGACACAACCTCCGGTCCCGGTCCAGGACCGTATCTAGCGCCACCCTTGTTTGTCGCGCCGCAGCATTGTGTCTCCCTCCGCTCGTCAGTGTCTCCGTCTATCTTTCCCTTCGGCCTCGCTCTCTCAACGCTCCTCCACTTTGTTCGCCTCTCTTACGCCCGTCCCTGCGGGATCAGCCTGTCGTCTCGATGATTCCGTCATCGAGGGAGAAGGGGGATGAAGACGAGGAGGGAGACGTACGACGGCTCCACGTTTCTCCCCTTTTCTCCGCCGTGGCGTCGTTCAGGGACGTGTCTATCGATTTCATCTCGCGCGGCTGCATCACCGCGATGCGGTCGTGTTTTAAAGACCGCTCGTGAAACAGGAGCATCAAACGACGTCGTTCCGCAGGATGCATTTACGCGTTGGTACGATTACGCGTACTATTTACGAGATGACCCAGCTGTCGTCGGGGTGTCTCGCGAGAGAAAAAAAAACCCTCGTTTATTGCTATGTTCTTCTCCTTCTTCTTTGCATTTCGATCGAGTTTTATTGAAGGAAACAAACTTTCTCGCGAGACAGTTTTCTCGCAAACGGACTGTTCTTAACTTCTTGATTTTTTTCCTGGTTTTTTCAATGCTCTTTCTTAAATATATCTATTCTCATAATGGAATGTAATTCTTTCCTCAACAAAAAAAAACTTGGAAACTCCTTGAATCTTAATACAATTTTTTTTCTCTGTCTCAATTGAGACGCGATTTCCGCAACAACTGCACTGATTCCGATATCAACTGTTTAACTTCTTTGCCATTTTTTTTCGCGTTGCTCGGGTTCGTAGTTGAAGACGATTTACACATTCAGACAAACGCTCTTCTTATACGCAGAATTTTTTCTTTTAGCTTTTGTGTTTATTAACGTTTGACTAGTTTGCGGAGTCGCACTTGCTCACGATTTTGCATAAAAAAAATACGAGTGTCGCCAGGAGACAAAGGGGTTGAACCGAGTGACGTGACTATTCGCGAGATTTTTTTTTCGAAGAAATAACCGAGTGACGCGCGGTTAACCAGGCCACTGAAAAGATGACCTCGCAAACTCGTCTCTTCGCAGCGAGGCGTGATCAATCCGGAGAGCGCGAGCGGAAAATCTGAAGCGCTGATAAAATCGGATTATCTGCGTGGAACAACAGCGTCACGTGTAGAGTCGCGCGCGTGTAGAGAGTCCGTCTATTCGCGCTGCGAGCCCCCGAGCGCAATCGTTTTGCACGAGATTTCGCGCTTGTTTGTTGAATAATTTACTTCGAGGGGAGGAGTTTAGTTTCCTCTCTCTCTCTTTCTCTCTCTCTCTCTCCCAGTGTATTTCCTTAACTGAAAAGTAACACCAACCGCTTCTCGATTTCACAAGCAGCTTGAACCACGAGGAGTTCGCTCGCGAGTTTGAGTAAATGGCGAGATTATTCCGGCGTCGTCTCGGCGATGCATTATGCACTTTCCGATCCGTACATATATATTCGCACACGCGGAACGTGCCGCTGCTGCACAACCGTTGATTACACTTCACCGGTGATTAACCGCGTACTGTTCGTTTCTCCGGAAATAGAGAAGTTCGACGCGCTATCAACGGCGGGCGCGCGGCGGCTGCCACAACTCGGAGCTCAACTACTTGCTAGCAGCAAATAATCGCGCTACGCACGGATCCTATATACGCGTTTATTACATCGGCGAAACCGCAGCAGAGGAGGGCACTTAAGCAAATTTCGGATGTGCAAATTGAATTGGCGGAAAGCGATGCAACTTGAATAAACTGGTAGATATGTAGGATGCGATGGATGGAAGAGATGAAACATTTGCATTCCGTTCGAAAGAGCGGAACGACGATATAAGACGGTTTCTATTTTATTCTCAATAACGTCGCGTGTTTATTGAAAAGTGAATCGAAGCGCGAACGGGAAAAGGTTACCGGAGAAATGTCACTTTTGTGTCTTTGAAAATAATCTTAGCACAAAGAAGACGGAAGATTCTCACCGCGATTTTGCGGAGAGAAAGAGAGAGCGAGAGCGAAGATGTTTGTATTTTTCAATCATACACGACAATCGGAAGTTATTGCGAAATCACGTCACGTATAAGCGGGAAATAATCGCGTGCCCGAAAACTCGGATTTATGTAGCACTTTTACGTGCGCACGATGACGTCGTAAAACTGCACGGGCACGTGTACGTGTCGTTCTGATAAAGTGTAGAAGGAAACGCTTGCTCTCTTCTGGACGCAGCTCGAGTCTACACACATCGGGGCCGGCTTTGTCTCTCCCGGGAAATATATACGATTTTAGATCCGCCTTCTGTTTCCGGGAAATTTACTTCTTGCCGTTCCTTTCGCCTCGCGATCACGTTTCGCCACGCTCGATTACACA
The DNA here is from genome assembly GCA_014825685.1 of Pseudomyrmex cubaensis. Lineage (NCBI taxonomy): Eukaryota > Metazoa > Arthropoda > Insecta > Hymenoptera > Formicidae > Pseudomyrmex > Pseudomyrmex cubaensis. The sequence continues at coordinate 55,372 of QVOA01010624.1, read as the reverse complement.
GCGGGTAGAGACGCGTCGCGGGACAAGACACCGTCGCGACTTATCGCCGCGCGTGTAAAGTAGAACAGATTTACAAAAGCAACTTCCTCGGATTTTTCTGTTAGTTTTCGTTCCTCGCGATTTTCTTTTCGCCCCGAGGATCTGTTTTACCTCAGATATTCATTTCCAATTCAAAACCACCTTGTAAAAGATCCGCTCGCTCGACGGACAATGATATGACGGAGTTTATTTCATTTTACCTTATTGAATCGAGGTGACGCGCGCTATCCGAGATAACGCGCGCGCGGTCTATTTCTCTTTTCAACATTCCTTTAAATAATGCACGACGACCGGACGACGAATATCGCGCGCGTCGTCCCGGGCTTTACACCAGCTTTCAACGAAATCGCCGGGACCGACGACGACGACGCGCGAACGTGATTTCCACACATCCCGTTTCGAAAAGTTACAACGGGATCGGCACGGAATCCGACTTACAAAACACCGCCCATGAATAATGCATTCGCCGCGCCGGTCGCGTTTACGTCCGCTCGTTGTCGCATTTTGCCGTTTCAGCGGCACATCAACTTTTTTCGGACTTCTTATTAATGAGCCCGCATTAAACTATTACGTTGCGAAATTACACGTTTCGCGTGAGAGTAACGCGTCTCTCGTCGTTATCTTCCCCTATGTCTGATTTAATCGCGCGATAAGCGCGACTGTTGTTACACCCTTCCCCCGAATGAAGGAACTATCGTGACCTTCGTGTAATTCGCCACCGCCGCGATGTGAAAAATGCGTTGGGGGTGGACAGAGACAGCCTTGGGCAAGGGCTATTTGTGTCCCCCTTTCATGGCAGGGCAAATGATCCCTCAACTCTCTCATCAGAGTGGTATAGTGTCAGTGTGATTGCGGCGCGCGCGTGCGCGCAGCTGCGCAGATTTTACGTCCCTCAAGATCGCGTCGAGTGGATCGGCTCTGCCGAGGAGAGCACCCCGACAACAGCCTCATTTCGACGAGAGGGAACTCGTATCTCCGGTTCATTTGACAATACCACATAGACTCGTCGCCATCGACGCTGTTGATTGCCAATCCAGGGCCGTTCACACGGAAGCACGTCGTACAGCGATAGATTGGTCGGTCGCAGCAGGCAGGTCGAAGACAAACAGCCACGACACATCTCCGGGAGAGAGAGAGAGAGAGAGAGACAACTTGATTTCTCTTCACCAGAACATAGGACGGACTTTTCTGTCGCGAGAGAGTGATTATCACTCCATCGATCGCTTTTCAGCGTTATGTGGGTCGTTGCGAATTACACGCATGTAATAATAGCGGGATAATATTTTTTTTCTTCAGAGATCAGAGAGATAAAAAAAAATTTAACAAAAACCTCAAAAGGTAGTGGTGAACTTTTTCCCCGACCTTTCTGCGCCGTGAATTTTTTACCGGACAGAAGAAAGAAAATGGCAATATTTTAAGGAAAAACTACCCCGAAATTAAGTGAATCGATAAAAAAAATTCTGCTGCCGTTGTTTACCTTCGCCTTCGACTGATTATCCGTCGAGATTAATTTATGATTCATTGCTCCGCATTTAGCCTGACTGAAACGATAATTAGCGCCGTTGCGGCGGCTGTGATTTTCTTGCGCATAAGTAGAACAATCGATGCGCGATAAGCCAAGCTCGCGCTGAGCGGGAGAGGGGGTTTCGCATCGTTACACGGACGATTTCATATTTACTCCTTATCGCGTTCCGTTTATCGCCTCGCCGATCTTAATTAAGCGTAATTATCACCACCTTTGTTGTTTGTCAAAGTTTCGGTGAATCTTGATAGCCGCAACGACATGTGCTCCGCCGTCGTCTTACGTAATTCAAAACTCTTGCGAGGAATTAATAACGTTTAAACTCTCGCGCACAGAACACGACTTGGCTAATTAGCAGCCATGTTTAATCAACTTATCAAAGTGAAGAAGGGTGGAAGCAATATAAAAAAAAAAAAAATTGCAATATAAGTCTCGGGAAATAATATGAGACATTTTATTACTCTCTTTCTCGTATAAAAGAAAAGGAGTTTATTAATTTAGCCGTCTCGGACGCACGACACGGCGTTCTGTTCGCGGGAAATGGTGTTCTCTCTGTGTCACGCGCACGTCGTGATTCAGAATATCATTTTTCATCATACCTTGTCCGACAATTATTCTTCCAATAATGGCCGCCGCGCTGTAACAACCGTGCAAATCCGACCGTTGGATTTCGCACGCTACCGATCGGACATCAGATCGGATGTGATATCGTCAAGGTCGTTGGAACGACGCCCACGTTGCCCACGTACATATATATATATATATATCTTTCCTGATCCGCCTTTAGATTTCCCGGATCAGAATCCCCGGGATTAGTATCCATTTCCCTCGGGTACGGCACCTTGCCGAGGTCTCCGCGATAGGATTTATTCTGAATAGTAGTTCTCGCGCGCCCGAGCGAGCGAATACGGCGAACGAATGCGGAATAGGTGCCCATCTCCTGAAACCTGGTTTGGTCGCTCTCGCTTTATTACTATTCCATTGCGACACGCTATAACATCGCTTCCTCCATGTTAATTTGCCGGTATAACGTGCCGGACGACGACGAGCGGTCGTGACGCCGCGGGCCAAGTTGTACGAATATTTTAAGGATGCATCGTCGGTAATTCGCGCGTTTCACGCATTCGCGATGTTTCTGTAATAAAAGAACGCTCGCCGCATGTACCCATCTGCCGCATTGCGCAATTTTTCCTAATAAACTTCATGCGCTAACGACAGTGTCCGCTGCGGTAAACCAAGCGAGACACTTCACACGGAGATGACGGTATTTCCTGTCTTTATTTTTCAGGAGTGAGTACGAGATCTCATTCGTTGGTGAAGAGGTTCGACGGGATTTACACGGGGCCTTACTTCGACTCGAACACTCCAACGAATATTACAGCGCAGTTGGGCACTCATGCCTACTTACCGTGCAAAGTGCGGCAACTCGGCAACAAATCAGTAAGTTCGGCGAAACGATCGAAATCGTGAAAAAAAAAAAAAAAAACAGACCGCGATCGTGACTTGGAAAAAATGTGATAAGAAAACCGCAGCTTTTAGTACGCGACGTTTTAAGCGACGTTTTTTTACATATCACATTTCACATATATCACGCGCTCTGTATTTTTTTCCTCAATCTTAAATACATCTGAAAAAGTATAAAGTATAAATTTCACGTACACGTGTCAATAGAGCTGTCGTTTTTAAATCGAGACCCTCCCCTAATTTGTCCCCGTCGTATCGCGGCATCTGATAGGGAAGCGCTGCTCATATCCGCGCTGCTTACACGCGCGTATTGACAGTTTTCGATTTATCAACGAGCTTATTTGTCGGAACGGTCGAATTCCCGACTGACTGAATTTTACACAATGACATTTTAGTTGAGATGCAACCGCGATCGAGGCTAAAACACAGATGAAACGACGGTAAATAGTCGCAAACAGGTCGAGCACGAACACTTACACGGTTGCTCCAATTTCACTTTGTTGCCCACGTGCGAACAAGCTAGATTTATTTACACGCAACCGACTACTCCCACACACGTGGAGGTCTCTATTTTATTATTAACAGCAAGCTCCCGGATTATGATCGACACACCAACGTGACACGAGTTATTTTCGTTATCAATCACACTTTTCATTAACGTCCGCGGCTCGCGTTGCAAAAAAAAAAAAAAACGACCTCTTGGACAACACGTCCCGTCGAAAGTCTATATACATAATACACACATGTGCGACCTGTGTATTTTTCGCGCGCGTCAAGACTCGCATCATCACTTTTCCTACGTGACGATTATAACCGGCCGAAGATAAGCCCTCGCCCACGTGTCTCGCGTTATTCAATCGCGTGTCGTTAAATCGCCCGGCGCGCAGATCTCTTCATCAGCTCGCTTTATCCCCTTCGCTAATAAAACGCCAATCTGCTAAATGATTCGCGCTTCATCCGGTGCTCCCGTAACCCGCATCGCGAGATCCTTCGGGATAACCCGAAAACCGATATGTGTGTCGAGGGGGTGGGTTCTGCGGAACGTCGGCCGCTCGCTCGTAAAATAAAATCTCCTCGATCCGACACGCAGGCCCTCAAAGGCGATCCCACGCCTCTCGTTAGCGAACCTCCGCGACGCAAGCGTAGTGTACTCTCGTAGTTCTCTCCTCTCGTACCTACCCGGATAGTACCACTACAACAGGATGTACTACGCCTGTCGCCCTGTTGACACGCGGTCGACGGACTAAGTATCCGGTAACACGCGACTCTCATATAACCTACGCGCGTACTTAAGGGCGGCCGGCCGTCGTCGGCCGAGATTCTTATCCTTCGGCGAATTAAATATATTCGTACCCTCTCTCCGCTCTCCTCACCCTGACCGCCATCTAGATTTCCGTCGAACGCGCGCTCACCCTCGATAGCCGTCCGGTCGATGAACGATAAATTAACCGCGCCGCGAAGAAAATGTTTTTTTTTTTTTTTTTTTTTTTTACACTCTGTATCTCTTGCGCGCCATTGTCCCTCGTACTCTCTCGCTGCCGAGCTTTTTACACGCCCCAACTTTTTCCGCCATTCTCAATGTTCACTCGAACGCGAATAATGACTTTGCTACGGGCCGCTGAGCCCGAGATCGAGCTAACGCAATTAACGGGAACGATAATTGATGAAATTGAGTGTTTTAGACGTACTTGGAACATTTTTAGTCCGTGTGTCCCGCGCGAGCGAGCGCGCGTTTTTCTTATCTTCTCTGTTATCTCTCCGCCTCGTTAAGTAAATTGGACGAGCGAGACGAATCCCTCGTTTGCAAATTAACAGGCCTTTTGAGACTCGTTTCTCGCGAACGTTAAGGGATCTTGTAACGCGAGTTTATGTTCGGGAAAGAAACCTCGGATGCGAGAACGATGCTTACTTAAAGACGACTTCGTTCCCCCAACTAAGGTTTCCTGGATCAGAAGGAGGGACTCGCATATCCTCTCGGTGGATAGAACCATGTTCATCCCGGACGAAAGGTTCCAAGCGATCTCCGGAGAGGCGGACACGTGGACGCTGCAGGTGAAGTACGTACAAGCGCGCGACGAGGGCGAGTACGAGTGCCAAATCTCGACGGATCCGAAGAAGAGTCACATCATCAAGCTCAACATCGTCGGTGAGAAAAAAGTCGAAAGACATTTAAATATCGCGGCTATGTGTATCGTTTGTCTCATCTACCCGCGAATATTTAAAAAGAAAAAAAAAACGACGAAAAAACTACGTCAATAAATAATTAAAACGCGTGTTGCAGTGCCAAAGATCGAGATCTTAGGGGACCGTGACATGTACGTCAAGACCGGAAGTACAGTCGCGATACGATGCGTGATAAAGCAGTCCCTCGAGGGCCCGTTCTACGTCTTCTGGTACCACGAGGGAGATCGCATTCTGAGTTACCAGTTGAACAAGATCGACATTCAGACGAAGAGAATGGATCAGGACACGGTGAGCAGCCTCGTGATCCATAACGCGAGACGAGACGACTCGGGTAACTATACTTGCAGCCCGAGTAACCTGGATAGCGCGAGCGTGCAGCTGCACGTGCTAAACGGTGAGTGGAACACGGTTTATCAGATCCTGTGAGAATGAAAAATTAATTGCGGCTATAAAAAACTTGTACTTCGGGAACGATTCAGAGATTTTTCTCGCTTTTTAAGCGCGAACTTTCATGTAATTCGCGATGTGTACGTGAAATTGTAATTTGTGTGTCCAAACTTTTTACCGAGCTCGATTGTCTTGGGAGTTTGATTTGTTACCAGAGAAGGAGTGTGAGTGTGCGCGCGCGCGCGCACGTGTGTTTGTCGAATAATAAAAATAACATTTCGTGGTGAAACATGCAGATTACAGTTTTTTCAACGCCGAGTTTTCGCTCCGCCGCTTGTTATTGTTCGATTAAACGCAAATATATTTCGGTGCTTTTTCAGGGGAACATCCCGCAGCGATACAGAGAAGCATCAGCTCGGCACCGGGCGGTTATCCCGCTTTGTGGTGGCTCGCGGGCGTGATGACACTGCACTCGAGTTACAGTAATCGCCTGTTCGTCGTCGCTTTTCTGATCGTTATGGTACTCATCCTGGAAAATCCATCTTACTTTGTGACGGTACGATAATCAGGCAAGACCTGGGAGGATGATTGGTATACGTATAAATCGATTATCTCCTGCTACGAGACCCCGACTACCTCGAGAGAAGAAATCCTCGACGTTGCAAGACCCACGATTCCCGAGGAGGAAGAGACGAAAGACAGAAAAAAACGAAGAAGGGCGATAGGATTAAGTAAAAGATTGAGAACGATGGGAGAGGGAATGAGCGAGATCGGAGAGTGAGAAGAGAGAATAACGATTCCCCCCGAAGGAAGGTAGTGTATCTTTTTTCTTCGTGAGCGCGAGGTACGAGTTATAGAAGAAGTTCATCTCGAATTGTCGAGAAAAGTGATCCGGCCGTTAGAAATTTTAGGGATTAGTTAATTATACGAATTCTTGTTGAATTGTGCTGCGAGACCTATACGTATCGGGTGAGAGAAGAGTCACGAAATTCTTGACGTTGTCGAAAAATTTTTATGTCGAGCTTGAACAACGGGCGATTCGTGAACGCGGTCGATCATTATCTTCAATAAGTATGAAGATCGGCGAAATAAAAAATTTTACAACTGACGTGCGAAATGATGACTATTTATTAAAATATAAAAAAAAAAAAAAAAGAACTTTTGTCTAATTGAAAACAATTAGACGAAACGAATCTCCGCTGCATCGAAGACATTTGTAATAGGAATAATTCCGAGTTTGTTCACATTTCCAATCGTCTCTTAAGAATAATTCGCTTCGAACGCATTCGAGCCACACTTGCTAAATTGTTTCACGTGCTTCCCGTCTGTCGGCCCGACAACAAGGAAGGTTACGAAATCTCAAGGAAAAGAAAAACGCGCGATCGCGATTGCGAGATCCTGTCGCGAGGGCGTTGAGTGGTTTCGTAGCGTCCGTAACAGGAACAAGAAAGCGCGATAACGTGACGAAAAATATAGAAAAAAAAGTCGAGAAATGAGAACGAAAGAGCGAGGAGAGAAAGAAAAAGGGTCGCAGAAAGAAGAGAAGTTTATAAGCGATGGTGTTTATAAGAGAAAGAACTAGCGCGTGCGAGAGAAAGACGAAAGGGGAAATAAGCACTGTTAAAAACACTTCGTCCGCGCCACTCGAATAGAATTGAAACTTGTTCGATGAGAATTTTCGAAATGCGATGTGATTAATTATATTCGATAGCGACCGATTATCACACAAGCGTGTCTATACTCGACGTACGATACCATTACGACTTCGGGATCGTTTTGAGACTGAACGATCTCGGCCGTTGTCATTTCGACGATTCGCCGATATTTTGCGCCGAAAGCAATAAAACTATTTTGAAAATATTTTCATTTTACCGACCACAGCGAGAGCGACTCTGTTCCGTAATCGAGACTAATTGTAGAAAGTGAATTGTTGAAAAGTGAATAATTGAAAAAGAAAGACGAGAAAGCATAGGAAACTCAAGGAGGGCTTTTATTGGCTGGTAAAAAAAACCCCCCGTTGTCGTTTATTGCTGCTAACAACGCGGTCATATTCCAAATGCAGCTACATTTGATCCGAAGAGAAAAGAATTCATATCAAACGACATCTCGCCATATCAAATATCCACAGAGTCGCGATAATCTCGCGATTTTCAGCGCAGACAGAAACGAGCGGTTGAAATAATTTATAAGCCGTTCAGTTTTTCTCTCTTTTGCGCGAAGAGAGAACGTTTTGCGCGTCCGAAGTTTATCGATCGGAAATAAAAACAAAACGAGATATCGCGGCGACGAAACCGATCACTGCCTTTTATAAATAAATAAAATACCTGACCCGTTCCAAAGGCGACGAGCGTCTCGAGACGATCTCCGTAAGAAAACAATCTTGGTACTAAAACGCATTGAGTATACACACGCCGATCGAAATATATACGATACACCCGTACATGCGCAGAGACTTCACGTCGTCGCGGGTCGCATCGTGCGGACCGACGCATTTTCCACTGACTGCTCCTCTATGCGTCGCGTCTCAATGTCGTGGAAATACCGCTTTTTTTTTGTAAGACGAAAAAAAAAACAGAAGTCTCGAAAGACTCTTTTAGAAATTCAAAGGAGAGATTTGTACACCTCTAGTGGTATTTGCACAAAAAAAACCTTAATACTCTCACGAAATACCATTTTTATTCTCTTCTCTCGAGAAGTTCTTCAGACTACAACTTCCCCGTTTTTATCGCCCTGTTTTTATCGCGCGATTATTCGTCTTCTAAAGACCGCTTGTTTTTATACAAAATTTAAAAAAAAAAACAAAAAAAAAACAAAAACAACGTAATACACTTGTAACAAAACAATTTCACACACGTGTTCCAAATCCCGATTTTCGATTCTCGCGCTCGATGAATTTTTTATGACTGATTAATAATAGACAAAAAAAGATACTTTTTGGTAGATACTTTTTGATAGAGAATAGCGTTAATTCCACGACGAGTCCTGACCCTCTGAGCATGATCGGTTGTGCGAAATTTAGCGAACGAGCGTACGGCTTTCCGGAGGGCGCCCGCGCGCGCCCTCCGAGAGAATTTGCTTTCTTCTCGCAAATACTAGAGAAATACTGTTTTTTATAATATTATATATATAAATAAAAAAAAATATATATAAATATATATACAAACAAACAGAAAAATATATATATATATATGTATATGTGTACGCGCGCAAATACGTTGCACATGAGCGTTGAATATTGAACAAGTTTCAGCTCGCAACGAACGAGGGGCGCATATAAAGCGAGCGGAGGAACGTGCGTTCTCGTAGAGAACACTTTTTTCGAAGAAAAAAGTGAAAACTGGAAGAGGTGAGCGCATGACTGATTCGAGAAACGAGAGAGAACGAGAGAGAAAAAGAGAGAAAGAAAGAGAGAGAGAGAGAGAGAAAATGAAAAATACACAGCGTTGAAAAACACGAGGATAGCGGCAGGAGACGAACGATTCGTTAGAATATCTACGATTCATGTGATTGTAAATAACGTAACATAGCATATAAATACCGTAACGTTAATTAATGATATGCCGTACGTGTTACACTAAAGAAACAAGAAAAAAAAATAAAACTAAATAACGTTACTGTGTAATTTTTCGGATCGTAAAACACGCATTGGAATGAGTCTGGCCGCCCGTGCTAACCGGCTCGGGAAATCATGCTCGGTATCAGATGGCAAAAAGAGGAGAGAGAAAAAAAGAGATAAAGAGAGACCGACCGATGTGAGAAATACGGCCGCGCGCAAATGTATACGATGCTCCTCAAACACGGAAATCGTCCAGGTTTTTTTCCATTCCGATGAATATTCGCGAACACTTGATATATCTCGCGTGAAAGATAAACGTCGAAAAATTAGGTTTCGCGTCCGGATGAACTCACGGAAAAGTGTTTTCCGCAGTGTGTTCTCTCGGCTCAATCGTGGATTTGAGTCGCGGGAAGAGGAAGAGAGAAAAAAAATTCACCAAAGGATCCGGGAAAAAGAGGCGCGCCGGAGTGCGTCGTCCGAGTGCGAGGCGAAAAGCGGAGAGCGCGCGTGCGTTCTTCCGTAGCGCGCGCTTGTGGATAGCACGGGCCGGCCACACACGACTAGATGTAACACTAATTAACGCCTAGCGTAAGAGAAATAACGGATATAAAAATGCAGATATATTGTCGGACATATAAATAGCCCGGGAGTGGCGACTGTGCGCGGCTCGCGAATGTGAAACGTACGACTGGAGAGAAACTTTTCGGCGTGTGTGAATCTGTTTGCGCGAGAGAGCGACAAAAAGACTGAAAGAGAGAACAGGGCGAAAGGAAATGAGAGAGTGAGAGGAAACAAGTCACACACATATACAATACATACACACATTACATAAATGCATATATACACTCGCATACACACAAGTACACTGAGACAAGTTCGTTGGACTGACGTGACACTAAGGCGTTGGTCGAATGACACGTTTTAAGATAAAAAGGGTCGATCGGGGACGCGGTGCCCTACCCTCTTATATCGCGTTTTCCGTCTCTTCTTCTTCCCGCGAGGTCACTTTCTGTGAACGCGAATAAAAAGAGGACTAAAAACAGTCCTCTGTGTGTGAGGTCGTCGTAGCCGCGATTAAACTTCGCGTCTTTTCTATCTTCTTTTAATCAGGACCTTCCCCTCGCGAGGTAGAAGAAGAAACGTAATTTTGCACTCGTTCCCGTCGCCCTTTTGCTTCACCGCGCGCGCGAGAGAGAGAGAGAAAGAGAGAGCGAGAGAGGCAAAGTAAAACAAAGAAGATAATGAGACGACGTTTAATAGGTGGAAGAAAACGCGCTTAGTGGAGAAAAACGGCGTCTTAAGATTTAATTCTAACATCGTCGTAGTGGAAAACAGCATTGAATTTTTGTACCAAAATCTATTGTAGTTCTTAAAGTGTCGCGTACACTTTTTTTCCGTTGCCGCGAGCTTATATACTCTAAATACTTATTCTCGGTTCTATCGTTGAGACATGTCGCGGGTAAATAAAAAAACGCGGGGAGCGAAGCAAATCTTGCTCAAAATATATCTTTTCGCAGGCTCTTCGGTCGCCGCATCGAAGCTCCCGGGACGTCACGGTCGAATTTTCTTCCTCGCAATTGCGCGCTGCGTTCGTACGCAGAGATCAATCAATCTTGCGCGCGTTTAATTTTCTCTCAAGTAAAACTTGTAATATATAGAACTCGATATACTATACGCGGTCGCGAATCGGGAGCTTATAATATATAGAGAATCTTCGTGTGTTCTCTGACACGCGCGAGGAAACGCGCGCGCCGATTCCCGAGAGTCGCGGTTACGAATTTTTCGGGGTGAACACTTTGTTTCGAGAGTGATGCTTGTGTACCGTCCTGACAGTATGTCGATGTGCTCTTACGCGTAGATAACACGAGTTAGATGTTTTCTCGAGATAGTAGGCTATATGTGTGACAGAAAGTGAGAGAGAGAGAGAGAGAGAGAGAAAGGGAAAAAAAATAGCGTTTGAACAGAGAGAAAGAGAGAGAGAGAGAGAGAGAGAGAGAGAGAGAGAGAGAGAGAGAGAGAGAGAGAGAGATGAAAGACGGACGAGAGAGAAGAACGGTGACCCAGAAATAGATCTCTATCTATCAGTCGCGGGGGAGGATTCCAATTCCGACGTGATCCATCCGTGTTGCCGCGCCGTCGAACGATCTCGAAAAATTCTTTGTGAAGAACGACAGAGGATATCCTAGAAATCGATTATACGCAGTTCTGTATGTATGTATGTGTGTGTATGTGTGTGCGCGCGCGCGCGCGCGCAAAAAGAAATGAGAGAAACAGGTCAGTGGAAAACGATTTCGAGACGAGCGGCGGAACGAAATGTTATCGAGGAGCTTTTTTAGACGCTATAGATATGTCGAAGATCGTAAATGGTGCGAGTAAAGCTCTCCGCGAAAAAGAAATGTATTGTTGTGATTTTAACCCACCGCCGCGCTCTCTTCGGAGAGCCAGTCTTCTTCATTACGAGAGATACGTATAAAATGAATTTTTGCCGAGATATTTTTGTTCCGTGAAGACGAAAGACACCGGTTCGCGTTTCTTCGTTCTTTCTTTCTTCGAAAGCAAATGTTTTTTTATGTATTTTCTCGCGGCGAGATGGTGGGTTAAAGAAGAACGAGTGAAAGGGACTATTTGTTGTCGATCGACACCCTCGGGACGGTGGATTACTTTGTTAGCGCGTCACCGACAACATTCACGAGGAATCGCATCGTGCGACTCAAGCGATCATCGCACGCGAACATTGAAGCTCCCGAACGTACGACTCGAGAAGAGATCCGACGGAGGTGTATATCGCGCGACTTACGTTTATATCAATGAACTGTTACGTCACTCAGTGATAAAAGATTTACGTGAAAAAAAAACAGAAAACGATTTATATTGCATCATGACAGGCGAAGTATATATACAGGAAATTGATATCGTAAATCAGGAGCTTCGATAAATCCGATTGCGAGCAATTGAGTTCGACAACGTCCTATTAGCGTTTAAAGCGATGTTAACGTTCTGCGTTAACGGGCATTTCGTTGACGGCACGCGACAGATCACACCATAGTAGGGGGTCTAATTAATCGTTAACGCAACACGTCTGCCGATTCGAACGTTCGACGAAGGCGAATTCGCGAAGGTTGTCCGCGGAGACAGATTTAAAGGTCGAAAAGAAAATTAAAATAAAATAAGATGACACTGAATTTGTCGAGCGCGCGGATAAGCGGACATCGATTTAAAAATTAAGCATAAGTTTAAAAAAAGAAAACAGCAGAAACACTTTGAAAATATTCCTCGGAACAAGCCTCGTCTTATGGATTCGCATTCTCTTTGTGCACCTTAAGCGCTTTAGAGTTAACGAAAAAAAAGAAAAAAAAAGAAAAAAACTTTCACGAATCCACGAGATGATGCCGAGGAAAGTGAAGAGAATGACAGAGTGAGTGCGATAGAGCAGAGCGCAAGTTTCACATGCATGAGCGAGAGAATGTCAGCGAGAAAGAGAAAGAGAGAAAAAAAAAAAAAAAAAAAAAAAAAAAAAAAAAAAAAATCAATGTTAAACCCATCAATACCCAGATTCGCAATTTTCTGGGAGACAAAAATCTTCGTTGACCGCCATTTCTACGTATAAGTTCGGTCTCTCTGTTATTTCGAAAGCTGGACGCGACGTGCTCCCTCGATGCTCCGATCGCGACCGCGCGATTTTGTTTTCGAAACGCGGAATGTGAGAGAGAAAAAATGTATTATTTATCACACACACTCGCCCCTTTCCAGTAAAACAAAAATAAAATAAATAAATAAATAAACGATCTCACGAGCGGCGACTCCGCACACGCGGATGCGATCGGAGATCCATGGAGAGAATTCCCGTTCGGACGGGATGATCCTCTTTACATACGAGTTTCAGCGTTTTTCCGTTTTTAAACTATCGGCGAAGCGGGACGAAGAAAACTGTCCCGCGTCTATGTGTGTAAGAACCATAAAGCTTAATAAAGAAAAAAAAACATTATACTATGAACTTACGGGATACCTAATAAAAGTAAGCCAAACCGTTAAGAACCGTTGAGTTTTATTATTACTTTCTCTCCCTCTTACACATTATTTCAAAAATAATCGTCGAAAAAGACGCAAATCTCAAAAAGTAATAAGTTATTATGCGATAATGTAAAACATATCTGTATAGTACATTGTGCGCGAACATCGATATTACAGAAGATATTATTATTATCATAATCTAAAAAAGATTGTGACATAAATCTAATTGCTTTGGAATGATATCGATTTTTCGATCTCCCATCTCGGGAATCACAGTGAGTTTTCGAGATCTTACTCGAACTTTTTAATTCGATCGCGCGTCTTTTTGCAAGACACGATGATTTTCTGAAAGGAGAAGAGGTAGAATGCGCCGACGACCCGCAAGAAACCCATCAACAACGCTTCCAGGAACAGCTGACTGATCGACGTGATCGGTGACATTCCCGCGCACAGCGTAGTCAGAATGAAACCTTCCATGCCGATGGTAGAGAAAAATATACCCGCCTATATACACATAAGCAACACATGTTACCCGACTTGATATAAATCAAGAACAGTAATTAATTTTCTCGTTTACTGACCAGCGCGTCTCGGAAGAGTTTCTCAGCAACATCCTCGGGCTTGACCAATGTTGCCGCTTGCGAAATGAGTTTGGTCTCTAACGGTTTCGATCGTTCCTCAATAGCGTAACCAGGAGTGTCTGTATCCGGAGGCAGACTTAGAGTCACAGAAATGTTGTAAGGTCGCAATTCCATCGCTATGCTCTCCGCCAAACCACGGAGAGCGAATTTTGTACTGCAATAAGCAGAGTAGCCGAAAATACCTGTTTAAATATAAAGTTTTAATTGACAAACTACAACAGATGTCGATGACAATAAACGAGTCTTTATGTAAATACCTAGAAGAGCAGCTTGAGATGATGTAAGTACAATTATTCCTTCTTTCGAGGCTTTCATTCTCTGCGCTACAGCCTTGATGCAGTAATAAGTACCCAAAAAGTTTATGTGCATCATTTTATTTAAATCGTCCGCAGAAGTGTCCTCTATTTTTGCAGCAACTGCGGTTCCCGCACAATTGACAAGCATGTAAATTGGTCCCATGGTTCTCTCGAGATCGGTCATTGCTTTCTCGACATTCTCGTAGCTCGCACCAAGGTCTAATGACACGTATTCCACTTTTTGCGCATCTTTGTCCTCACAAGCGTGCAGTATTTCATTTTTGGCCGCTTCCAACTTTTGTACGTCTCTCGCGATTATTGTAACGTTCGCTCCGTGCTTTGCGGCAATAATCGCTACGCATTTTCCAATACCACTCGAGCCACCGGTTACCTGAAAAAAAAAAAACGTTCAAATCAAGATTTGACATTTGAATTGTCATTCAGTTTTTAAAATAAAAGATTAAAGAGCATTTCTGTGAGGTTAGCGGCACAAAAAATACAACATACTCACCACAACATGTTTGTTTTTAACCGTTTTTAATCGCTTGCTCCAGTAAAGTTGAATAATTATTGCAAAAACAATTGTTAAAACAAAAGTGACAATCGCCACTCCAAGCCAAATCCCCATGACTCGTTTGTTGTGTCTCTTTGTGACAAAAAAGACACAACACTTCCAACAAACACTACCGAACTCTGAACAGTTCCGAACTGAACAACAGTAGTGCGATTCAGGCTTTATACGTACAAGCACCTGCGGATATATATATATATATATATATACCGACGTGTGATATCATAGACTTAGTCATCTGCAATCGTCAAGTCAGCTTTCTCACTTCCGGAATTCTATATAAGGATGTTAAAAATTTTGTTACATTGTTAATACAATTTAATACACTTAAATGACAATACGCTTAAATAATGTATTAATTACGACACGCAAATATTGTTTAAGAGGGTACTGGATACCGACTATAGAGATCTGTAAACCGACGTTTCTATTTTTTCGTTTTGTGTCGTATTTACTGCATCAAATCTAAAATGTTTTTCCAGAAATAAGTAAATTGTGCTAAGAGAGTGCGCTTGTTCTTTGAAATGTCAAAATTCAGCATACATTTTTTCTTATACAGTTTTCTTCTATAACCTCACCTTATATTTATGTATGTAGAATTATTTCTAAGTTTATATATGTATTTACACTGAATTAGCGCACTAAGTACGACAAAAACGAATCGAATGAGATACTCAGATTATGATTAAAATGTCTAGTTTAATAAGAAAAAGAAAAAATCGTGATAACACGTATAGGTTATCATATGCTATCATTATGAATATAAAAAAAGAGCATTATATATCTATTTTCAAAAGCACTAAATAGTTGTTTATATTTATTTGCTTTCTTAGAAATTAGAGAAATTTAGGTTTTTAAAACGTCGGTTTACAGGTCTCTATCCAGTTTACAGGTCGGGCTCCAGTACCCTCTTAAGTATTGATCGAGACATCTTCTCCCTATCGAAACTTCTGAGGATACATCAGATATCGAAACAAACTGAGTTACCATCCGTTTTAACTCTACTAAAATTATTCTTTCTTGACACACACGCGATTTTTCGCGAAAATTAAAAATCGCACTTCGCTGAGAAAATTTATTACAATTTTATTTCTCTCAATATAAAAGTTGTTTCTTGTACATAATTGTGGTAATATTTAAACAAAATATTAGTAAGATATATTTACTACAGTGGAAGCGGCAAAAGGTGCACAAAAGAAGAGCTACCTCACATCATCGATCCTGTGCTCCTGGTGCACTTCGGATGTATAACCGAATAGGAAATAGGCAACGAAAGAACAATCTCGCGCACACACAATTAAATTTTTTTAGATGTCCTATTTTTGTTTTTTTTATATTTGGCAATGCGGACTTTTAATTATCACAGCTAATTAATTTTACGAAAATACTGTAAATAACTCAAATTATAAAATTGTCAAAATACAAAATTGTCTCGGTAAGTGTGACACAAATGGAGATGACACAAAGAGATGATTTCTTACGAAAAAATAGGTCGAAATAATTGGAAAATATATAAGGTTTTCACGTACAAGGGTTTGTTTTTTCGAGAAAACTGAGTCTAAAACTTAATAACATGTTTACAAGTTCTTAAATGACCTCTAGTAACCTCTTGCATCGTACACATTATCAAATAAATCTCGATAACAGTAATATACAAAAAATACAGTTTTCATTAAGTAAAGTACATTATTCCACTAGACAAGTAAAACATAATATTTGTTTTAAATAAAATAATCTAAAAACATAAATTAATACTAGTGGAGATATATAAAAAGTTTCCAGATTTACTAAATGTATTGTGCTTTATTTATGTATCAATAACTGCTATCGTAAAATACATTTGAAAATGTATTTTGCGACATAACGTTTCCTATAAAGTTATTTAAGCGTAACAAAATGTGTGTAAATGCATGTTACGTTAAATATTCAATTAAAAAAAAAAAAAAAAAATCTCAATTTTCAATTCTCAGTTTTCTCCAAAAGCCACGCGCATCTTTTATTTAACATCGAATTAAATAAAGAAGACAAGAAATATGATACGTGATTAAAATAGCAGATATTATTTTTACAAAGTCGAGAAAGAAGAGACCGAAGAGGAAAAAAACATGATCTCAAAAAGGAATATAAGTTCGATATGCAATATATGCGAGGCTCATGTGTTTACACACGCATGCATGAACGCAGCACGTACACACACGAGGTCCAATCATCAATGCAGCCAGAATCCATTACACCGCCAAAACTACGACTCCACAACGATTGTGTTTATAATCTACGGGTTAATAACCCGCTGCAAGATTAATATAGCCCGACGATCGTGTTACAATGGTCAATGCAGCTCAAATATTGCTATTTTAATATGCACTGAAAATTATATCGCAATTATTTATGAAATATGATTCGCATCAAACTAAAGAGAGAGAGAGAGAGAGAGGAAAAGAGAAAAGGAGAGAGGGAGGATGAGAGTTAGTACGCAAGTCCACCGCGACGTTGATGACAACTCACGCTGCGAAGATTTCCGGAATGCGAAACGCATGCGTCAAAAAGTTGCAGGATAAGCTGGACGACTACGTGCATTCACCCCCGTGTTACTGTAGTGCAAACCGCCATCGTCCCCTCCCCCGCCGCATCCCCGCCGTTATCCTTCGTGCAAAAGGTCACGTACCACCACCCTGTCGATCGTTCACCTCGTCCTGGGACTCGCTCCTGGTAGCCAGGTTAAAGCGGAAGGTACGAAGGATACGCTCACGCATTCCGTCTCGACTCACGAGATACGCGAGTTGGACAAATTCGACAGATTTACTCTCGTAAACACGCTACGCGTTACAAGTCGACTCGGACGGGATGTGCTAATTGAACAACATCGTTCAAACTGTTGTCGCAATTATCCTTTGTACAGTCGGACGGTGATAAAGTTTAATCTTTATATAACGTGTTTGTAATACATAACACAATAAACTGAATTAGCAAAGAGGACACAATTAAAGTAAGACAGCACTTAATTGTATTACATTCGAACAGATTACGAACTTGCGCAGTTCGGTAATCTGAAAAAGATTGTGTCAGTTTTTTTACTGTATTACTTATTCAACTCACGACCGTTGTAGTTTAATTGTTAGACAACATCGAGAATCGCGAGAGCAAAGTTTGAATTTCACTCAACTTTGGTTTACGCTCTGGTCCTCAAAGAAGGAGGATAATTTTAGCGGAAGGTAATCTCAGATAAGCGGAAGATCTACGATCGTCCGAGTGCGGAAACCTCGATCGGGGCTCGAGTCCTCTCCTCGGAGGAGGAGCTCCGTTAAATCACTCGGAAGAGTCGTCGGCACGGGGAAGGGCTGCGGGCGAGTCATCTCGGCAGAGCGTCGGCCTGGCCTCCCTCGTCGTGCGACGGGGGCTGCAGGAGCTGCCGCAGTCCGGAGCTGCGATTTTGGACACACAGCGAGGAGAGTCAGCGTACATTGCACCCAACAGAAGGGAGTGTCCCGAGCCGGGTGCCCTGTCCTCCCTCGGCCCTTCCAACGCGTCCGCCCCCGCCCGCGCCCCAGTCCCCAACCAACCCCGGCCGGTACCCCTCCGCCTGCCGTGATACCCTAGCTACGACCCTGGGTTCCGTGTCTCCCGGGCTGCACCGGGGGGTGAACGTCCTCGCCTGACCCAGACTCGGAATCGATCTCCATTCGTTGCACGATGTTGGCAACCCCCTCTGACGTCCCATCCACCCCCGTTCACACGCTTCCACCCGCCGCCACTCTTCCGCTGCCGCCACTCCTCTCCACGCGCGCGGGTGAGTGCGCGCCACCCCGTCGTTGTCACACTCGCGGATTTTCCGCGGAAACCGCGGCGTCGTAACCTTAGGAAAAAGCAGGCTGAGTCCCGTGCGGAATCGAAAATGGATGGCGAGAAAGAAAGGGAGAGAGAAAGAGAGAAAAGGAGATGCATTTTGCACTCACGTTGAAGTATCAAGTAATGCATGTCGCGTAGAGTAAGGGAAAATGAGGAAGAACGACCATCCGCGCGGCACGTGTCGGCACGCCGTACGGAAGCTGCGGAATAGATGTTTTTGCGCGCTTTATCGCACGAACGGTAACACACGGCCGGCTCGTGCCGCTCGCAGAGACGATGCAAAAGAGATTTTTGCGTGCGGCACACACACACAGGAGTCATATTTACTCGATATTCAAAGTAAAAGCACCCCCCCCCTCTTTTATTCCTATCCCCATCGCCGGAAAAAGCTCGAAAACCAAAATCCGATTTTGTTTACGGGAGAGATCCGGATAGAAGATTGGCAAAAATGCGATTTCGCGTCGCGTCCAACGTTTTTGCGTTCTGCGTGACTGAATATAATTTCCCCGATTTTTTATAAAAATCGAATACGGTGTTTTGTATGGAAAAAAAAACGAAGAAGCGCGCATCTATTTGCGGTAGAAATTAAATTTCCGGTTGCTTGTAAAAAAAAAAAAAAACTAACAGCGCAACGCGCCGTGTAACTGCGTAGAAATCGCGTTATAGCGGGGAATTCGAATGTCCGATGATGACACGCTATATCTATTCCAGGACTCGTGCAATCGTGAATGCTTTATGAAGTACTATTCCAGTTCTCTCTCTCTCTCTTTCTCTGCAGTAGTGCCCTACACACCTCTAGAAACATCCATCGTCGGAGTCGTGTTTCTGAAACACTCACCTCGTTCCACGTATCGATCTCGGTAAACTCAAAAAAGAAAAAAAGAAAAATAGTTCATTTAAGGTATATATACACGCCGTTCTCTCGCCGATCTTACACGATTTGGCAGAGAGTTTATTTTCAATTTAGACCGTAGAATATTGTTATCATAGTGGAAAAATACATTGAAAATAGTGTCCACTTTTTTTTAAAACCAAATTAACTGCTTTCCATCGCGTTGACATCTTTCAAGAGTAAAAATACACTAAAAAATCTCATTACTACGAAAAAACCTGATTTACACCTCTTCGCTCTCTATAAAAAGTCAGGGCGTTAATTTCTTTTTCGTGAAAAATGTAGGATATTGCAAGGCGTATGTGTGTGTGTGTGTGTTATTGTTAGAGTAATAAAAACCACACGGTGCGGTTAATTGATCGTTGACCGCATGCGCGACTCCGGAGACGCGATGTCAGAAGGTATCGCTGTGACGAAGAAGTTGCCGGTGGTAAATATACGGAATCGGCAAAGAGTCGAGCGTCTATTCTAATATACGCGCGCGAGCAAGAAGCAATATACCACATCGGCGGGCTCTGGTTGCAAAATGAGGCCATTTCACGCCCCTTCGTGCATTCCCTGTATACGATGCGTCCCCTTTTTCCACTTCAAGATACGTCAACGCTTTGCGGAACAATCGAGGGAGAGTTCAGTGCACCGTCGTCGGGGAGTTGCCGCGTCTCTCTCTCTCTCTCTCTCTATCTTTCTCTCCTTTTCTCTTCCTCTATCACTCTCCTCCTCGCTCTCTCAGAGTGGTGTAGAGATTCATTGGTGAGAACAACGCTTGATTCTAATGAAGTTGCGAACTTTTCAAACCAAAACCGCGCGGGTCCCGAGTGCACCGGCGCGGCCGACAGACACATTCTATTTATTCGAGATGATTCCGATGTTACCGCGACGAAAATAATTCGCGAGTGCAGATGGCACAGTTCCCAATTAAACTTTTCCTCGCGACAAAAATGTCATTTAATTTTTGCGGTCTCGCCGCCCTGTGCGCTACATCACTGACCATGTGCACGCATCAGCCAATTAGCCGTGCATTTTGCGCTGTGCCGCTTTCAAACCCGATTTCGCATCGCGGCTGTTACCGTAAAAAAAAAAAAAAAAAAATACGAGAGAGAGACCGCGGCGAGCAAGTCTGAATTCGTCCTAATCGCTCTGTCGGTCTGCGAAACCTTATATTGTCTTTCTCGTGACAAGCGATATACCATCTAATTCGGGCCATCAAGTTCGTATATCATTACGTATTCAAATTCGGCTAAATCACAACGCGTGCGAGCAAGCGAGTCGAAATTTATGACCGTTTTCTACGTTAGCGTGTCTACTTCCAGTTTGGTTTGCCATCGACAGAACGCCCATCGAAATCGTCTCTTTTTCTGCTTCGCGATATAACGTCGTCGGCGTCGCCCGGAGTGATCGGGAGGGAGGGAGAGCGGTCGGGTTCGTTGCACCACGAAAGTCCCTCGAACTCGACTACGGTGGCCGAACGGGGATTTCCCGCAGGAACGTCGACCGAGGCTTTTACCGAAGTTTCAAACTCGCCGCGCGAGTTCGTTTTCAGAAAATTCGGGCCTTCATTTAATTAATAGAATATCCGTCGTGTGACGGCGCGCGCGTTTATAACAAGTTTAATTTCAACCGGCTTCGAAACGCGCGTGCGGATTTCGAATCTTCAACAGAGCTTCTTTAAAGCTTAACGCAGACTCTTAGCAGATATCTCATATGGGTCTAGAATCACACAGAATTTTATATTGGTAATATAAATGTGTGATATAAAATCGCTAAAAATTGTTTATTGAGAGATTATACATAATAGTAAGTAATATATAATTTTTAACATAAATTTCCATAAAATAAGTTATTTTTTTACATTTACCAGTTATTTCCACATTAAAATCCAGATATCAAGGAAAATGGTACATTTATTTCCGAGGCTGCCGGAGAGAGTGTCATCCCTCGTCGCACCCCGCGAGGGTGGGTGCACTATCCTCCGCAAGGTGCAATGCCCGGGCGCGGGCAGCATCCTTCGCATCTCGCGCGTCTCTCGACGAATGTAACGTCCGGAATAACGGATCTACGCGCAGCGACGTATATCCCGTATCCGTGATTCAATTTTAGGAATAATCGTGCTTACTTTATCGGAAAGAAAAGAGGAAGACGTAGGTGATGTTTTGGCGGCCGACGAGAGAGCTAAAGAGGAAAACTGGCTGGCGTCGAAAGAAGGGAAGGGAGTGGAAAAAATTAAAGCATCGAGACTGCAAGGGGGTGTACGCCGCGCCGGCATGACGAGGGGGAGCACGAGGGGAGAGCGAGAGGAGAGTCGGTGTGGCTGGCCGGGACACGAGTGCGCGCCGGGATGTCAGATGGGGGTTGGTTCTGCGGCGCACGCGTCCTTCGCTCGGCCCTGACTGCACCGCGGGGCGGTTCAATGTTACGGGAGGGCACTGACCCGAGCGAGCCGAGCCGAGAGGAAACCACCCCTCGGTGCACCGAGGTGGGTACACTCCTGGTTATACGTAGAAGCCCGCCGCCGCCACCGCCGCCGATCCCTGCGACGATCCACCCTCAACTTCGTCTCTTTTCCCCTCTCGTCTATGAACGTTCACCGCCCTCTCCCATATCCTCGTCTCTCCGCTTCGTCGTTCTCTCTGTCTGTCTTTTTGCCGCCGTTTCTACCCCCGTTACTGCCGATGAGGGTGCAGCAGCAGCAGCAGCAGCAGCAGCAGCAGCAGCGGCGGCGGCGGCGGCGGCGGCAGCGGCAGCAGAACACCACCACCACCACCACCACCACAGCCCGGGATACCCATTATCCGCCTCTCACAAATCACCTGGACCACCGTTTACGCATCGCGGAGTGTCTTGTGCGAGCAGCCGGGATTCCGGCAACGGAATTTCTGCCGGTGCTGCCGCTGATGGGATTGGAGGACAGATTGGACATTTGCAACCCGCGTCAAGTACGAGAAGCATATTTATGTCCAATCGCGCGTGAGTTATGGTAATGTAACTCGTGCTTGTAAACGCAGTCATATTTTGTAACCGATACTCCCTTGAACGAGATGCGGAACTCCCATTTCGGAAGAATCTTTCGGTTGACATGGCATATTATTTATCTTATTACATGTAACGCGATATATTACATCATATATGCGCGTATTTATTTTATTTGCGCTACTTATTTCTTATTAAACTAGTTTTTACGCTAGTTCTCATATTACAACACACATACACACACACATATTTCTGCGATCTATGCTTTTGTTATTACACTTGCAATTAATTTCACTCCTGTATTTTGTTTAGTTTTGCATGTTCCGCTATAACAATCTACAAAATCAAATTACTTGTGTTTACAGATTAGCGCGATCGAGAAATTTAACCATCACAAGGATGCGCTGCGTCGCACAAACTCGGGGTTGTTCAACCCCTCGGGACGCTCCGAGAGAACAAATCCTGTCCCGACCGTGAGGAAGGGCCGGGTTCTGTCGGTCGCTTAAAAACTTGTTCGAAAGTAAAACTGCGTGACATCGTGTTACGATTTAAGAGGAAATGGGTTTGTACACACGTACTTTCACACCGACGACGGGAAGAAAAGGAAATGACCCGCGACAAAACGTTCAATAAAAAAATATAACTCAATAGCATAGTTTTGAGATTATTTTAAATTATTGTATCGAAGAAACGGATCCCATCGTAAAACACAACTAGAGAGACGATAAATAACGAAAGTAAATTGGATTTGAAAGCCATGTGACAATAATAACAACAGCCAAATGTCTTTTTTTTACGTAAGGAATTAAAAAGAGTAATTTTATTAAAAACTTTCTGTTCGTACGAGTTTTCTTCTGAGATTGATAATTCGTAAGACACTTTGATACGCATTCTCGATTAAGATCCGAGTTAATGATAAATTAACATCCTCGAGAAATCGGACCCTCAGACGACGCGACATTTAACGTCGGGAAGGCCGCTCCCTTCACAAATATCCGCAACGCTTGAGACGGTCCTGATGGGAAGGAAGGGGATTTGCGACGGGGTTGACTCGGAGAATCGAGTCGAGTCGATTCTCTGTTATGCTAATTTGTTAACGGGCGAAATCGGGGTAGCCGTGTCGAGCGCAAAAATAATTTCGACGCCACACAACCGGCTCGCGTTCTCTATCCCTCCCCTTCTTACGCCGCCGTTTCTTTTCTCATTCTCCCTCGTCTTCTCTTTCTCCCAATTCGGCCAACACCTGGCCGTCAAAAATCTCTTCATTCGAGTACCTTATATTTGGTATAAGATTTGTATCGAGAAAGAGAAAAAGAGAGAGAGTGCATTCGTTCCAGAAAATATTTTCTTTTCTCTCGTCGCGGGAAACGAAACGTCGTTTTCCACATTCGTCTTCCTCTGGCAGGAATCACCTCGCTCGAGAAATACGCTCCTCCATCCGTCTTCGTGGAATCATCGGAACTAGGATAAAAAGAGGAAAAAGAAAGATAAAGAAAGAGAGAGAGGGAGAGAGAAGACGCAGCACACCGCCGGAAAGAAATTACCGCCGATTATCGTCGCGAGAGCGACCGGCGAGAAATATCATCGGTTTTCTCGGCACCGACTACGGAGATAACAAGCCCCCCGAAGAAGAGTTTGTCCGTTCGTGAAGCCCGGCATTTGCGGATTCTGACCAGAATATTCAGATATTTGCATTGCGCTTATTACCGAGAATCTTTTTTATTGACGCCATACCTAATTCGTACGATTACATTGTCCCGAGACGTGGAATAACCATCGTCGCAGAGATAAGATTTTTAACACTGCGCGATTCTATTAGAAATATCGTGACGTATTTTTTTTAGATAATACGTACGTTGTTCTACTTCGAAAAGTCGACGACAATAAGATGGTCGGTAAAGTCTTTAATAACCGTATCGATTTTTCCGAAATTAGTTTACCGAAATTCGAAGAACGTCTTTTTTGTACATCGCGCGCATCGAGTTTTTTTTTAAATATTACAAATTTACGTTTTACTCCCAGCGAGTTAAATTCCTATTACGAATTTTCATGTAGAGCGCAATTTTGTTGTACAAAAGAAAAACGTCAACTTTCGCGAGACAAGCCAATTTTTTTTTCGACTTCTCGAAGAGAAAAACGTGCCATTCCACGCCGAGGTGTTTTAGGACGGGATTCACAAGATTAGCCAGTTAACGAAACTTCTTTTGCGGACCACAATTGAAGCGCCGTAAGGATAAACTTACTTTTTATTTTTCAGTTCCCGAAGACGATTTGGTTCCGGACTATTCCTCGTCTGGACATTTTCCAAGCGTCGCGCGGAAAAATTATGTGCGCAGACAAATTTCTCTCGCTCCCGAGAATCGTGGCGGGGTCCACAGTGTGATACACAGCAGCGCAGGTACACACAGAGTCCCGCTTGCGTCTTTTCCTCCATCCCCGGAAGATATATCGGAACGGGAGAAAAAAGACGGAAACGGCACGGAGAAAAAGAGAGAAGAGAATAGATAGGCCCGACGGAAAACAGAGAGAGAGAGAGAGAGAAATATAAAAGAGAGAAAGAGGGGAGAGAAAGAAAGGGGGAGAAACAAGAGAAACAGGGGCGCACGTCGTTATTTCGCGGTGGATGCTGCGGGATCAATAGCGTGAAGAGCCGAAGAGCCGACAGGGTGAGCGAGACAGAGACAGATCGAGGCGGTAGAGGGGAGCTGAAAGAGAGATGCAGGAAGGCGAGGAGGAAGAAGGAGAAAGAGGAAGGCAGGGAATAGCGACGGGGTGGCGGAGAAGGTATACTCTGAGCGCGCGATGAGGGTGCGAGAAAGACAGGGTACAAAGGGCGACTCCTCTCCCCTTTCCCGGTTTCCAGCACCTTTATCGCACCCTCTATCGCTTCCTCTCTCTTTGTTTCTATATCCCTCTCTGTCCCACTCGCGCGCCTTGCTTCTCAGCACTCCCTCTCGTCGATTATACCTGTCTCCTTTCGTCCCTTGTCATCTCGTTCTCTCTCCGCCGATCCGCCACCCTTACCACCGAATAACCCCAGGAGTCGATGCATCCAGGGTCGTTGCTACCGGCAGCGAACGATCCAACCTTCCAGGCATTCTCCCTCCGTCTCTCCTCCTTCCTCATTCAGTCTCCGCCTGTTTCTCTCTCTTCTTCTCTTTCCGTTCCCTACGCCCTTCTCTTTCTGTATCTCTCCCTCGCCCTTCCTCGTATATATGCTCGATCTGCGTTACTGCCTGCACGCTCGATCCACACGCGCATCAACGTCGATACACGCGGGTACTACCCTACAGGTGAAGTCATCGGGCACGCCGGTAAACTTACTTCTTTTTTTCTCACATACGCGTGGACCGGAACACACGAGTGTGTACACCTATATCTAACATGCGTATTTATATACGTATGCTCGTGTTTACGTGTACGCGCGCGTATCGTCCATTTCGCGCGACTGCATAATCGCACGAAAAGAAAGACGACTTGCACTTCTGCCCACCTTGCAACCGCGTGCTCGCGCCAACTTTTCAAGGACGAGAGAGCTCGCAGCGTCTTATACTTTTTCTCGAGCAGCATCGTGATACCTAATCTCGATCTGCTGCTGTCATATCAGCAAGTTATCGCAAGGAAACATATAATATTTCTGTCTTTCGTGCAAATGATATAATAAATTTTCTCGTAGCTAAACTGATCGCGTCTCTGCCCACTTAAATTTTAAGATTCTAAAATATATATCTGCAGTTTTTGTAAAAGCACTTCTTAAATTGACATTTTGATGATAGAATAGTATTTTATAAGAAAAAAAAAAACAAACCATATAAATGTGCGCACGAATATCATTTACAGAAGTGAGGTTTCGAGATCGACGCGGAACCGAGATTCTCGAACTCTCGCGTTACTTCTAGAATTTTGTAGCGCCGGGAGGCCGATCTGAATTCCCGCGGTGGCAGTAGGGACGCGCGCATCGCGAGTACGTCGAGGGCAACAAGAAGACAGTTTCGCTGCGGGTACCGTTTTCGTCCGGCTCCTTTTGTTCGCTTCTCCTAAAACCTGAGAAAAGCGGGTGTCTACTTAAGAATACGCGGAGGTTTCGAAATTCATTTCGTTCGCACGTGGCGCGGAGATGAAAAACAAACCGAACGAACCGCTAACGTGTCTTGAATTCACCTAATGTATAATTGAAGCGCAAATCGCTCGCGGATTTTTCTTTAAAATTCTATTTTTAAACTACTACAAAGAGAACCGGAAATTAGCGTCAATTAAATCGGAGCCTGATTGGTTAATAAGAAGTTGCCGTTCGAGTCGTCCGTTTTAACTTTCATCCATTACGGTTTAAACGTCAAGCTAGTCGACGCGCCATGTGATTTGCTCGCTCGCACCGAGCAAATGATTATCGCCAGACCACACCCGACTGTGCGTTGTCCCGCATGACTTTCAAGGGTGCTCGAGCCTTCTCTACTGTGCGTAGGCCACACTTGGCAACGCAAACGATAATAATTATTGTATTATCATTATCCGTTCGTCACACGCGGCAGTACCGAGAGGGAAAAGCGGCCTGGCGCCGCAATTCGCAGAACGCAATTCGAGGAGATGACGGAAGGTGAATCCGCCACGGCGCGCATTTCTGCCGAGGCGAACAGTTTTACGCGCGCGTACACACACACACACGCGCGCACGCGCGCGCGCGCCCATTGCGCACACGACGATGTGTTCTACGATCGGTGTATTCTCGTAAATCGAGAGATCGCGGCACGAACTTACGTGTCGTAATAAAAGTCGCGATTTAACGACCGCGTTCGTGACGTCAGAAGATAAACTTTAATGAACTCTTTTTATTCGACGCTCAAAGCGCGGATAAAAAAAAAAGGTTCAACGTTAGAAATAACTTGTCAAAGTTGCAAATCGTTCAAAATTTTCCCAAACGCTGAGATTATAAATAACGAGATTTATAAACGAGGATATAAATAATTCGCTATCGGCGTCCAAATTGAATCTTAGCACACTCTCAGTCTCTTATTCGGATATCCGTCTCAGGCGTGTATCGTGAATATTTTATCTACTCGCATTTGCGAAGAAACAAGGACGACGCGTACAGCCCCCACGGTTAAGCAAAGAAATTACGCACGAGCAACGTTGCGTATCCGCTCCGGTGCGTTGTCGTCTTCTTCGAGCGAATAACGAGAGCTCTCCGCTCGCTCTCGCATACTTTCTTCTTCGGCGACGACCGACGAGTATCCCGGGAGAGTGCATTAGGCGAGAATACGTTCCCGTACAGGTATAGATAGAGTATGTATATACGTATGCATGTACATCCGATAGAGAGTGCATATCAGAGAATTCAAGAGAAACAAAGACGTTCGCGCGCGAGTTTTTCTCTCTCGCCTTTTCGCTCTCAATGGAAATTACGAAACGAAACGATGCGCGGGAAAAATGAGGGAAATGCAACATCGGCGCGCAAAAATTTCCATACGCCAAAGTGCACGAGCGCACATTTAATCGCGTGCTCATTTCGATGAGAGAGAGAGAGAGAGAGAACGCGCGCGCGCGCCGCAGGCGTGCGCTTGTGTCTGTGCGTCGACAAGATATCGCGTCATATTCACGCGGCGCAAGTAGAGGATGACAAAAGTATCGTGACTCCCATCTCGTCCGATGTCGGCGCATAAGTGAACGGCGCAACAACGTAAACGGCGATAAGGACCAGACGGTGTGACAGCGCACCGCATTCTTTTAACGTAACAACTAGACGCAGGTAAAGAGTACACGTGTACTCGGAGTATTTCACGACCGAGTGTAGATAATGATCCTCGTTTGCCTAGATGTTAAATACGCAGAATAATAATATTTTGTCACAATGTGCATATATGAATTACTTCTATATATACGTATATAAATTAAAAAAAAAAAAAAAAAAAAAAACAAAATTATGTATCGACGCAGTGGCGCGTCAATTCGCCAATACGCGCGTTTGGATTCGTATCGATTTCATCCCCTGTGAGAGCGCGGCCGGAGAGATGGCCGACGACGTGTATGTACATATTTAGCATGCACAACTATGTGCGTTGGTGCGCGTGAGCGAGCGCGTGCGAGTGTCGATGCGTGTGTAAATCAAACCGAGAGTCCGGGCGAACAGTTCGAAGAAGAAGCGATCAAAATGGAAATGCACACACGTATATACACGCGACACGTGTGCGCACCTGCGACATCGATCGGTGCAACCTGCGGCGCAGGAGCCGCATTTTGTAAAATCGGCGCCGTAAGGCACGAAGAAGGAAGGCTACAAATTAAAAACTTTCGACTTTTCGGGAGGAAGGGGAGAACAAAATTGAAAATCATGAAATCGAAGCAGCTGGGAATATGGGAAACGACGACGGAAAGAGAGGAGACAGTTTCCGACGACGAATGTTTCGAAACGATTGGTTTTGTGGTCCCCGTGCACGTTCATCAAATCCAACGGACCGGAGAATTTAGGGAATCGATTAAGGCACTATGGGCGGGACACTGAAAAGCGGAAGGGCTGTCTCGCAGTGCCTGTTAAATTGATGTCGGCCTCGAATTCATCGCGTTCCTGATGAACTCCGCGTCGCGTGATATCGACCAAAATTAATGCGACGTGGTCAGCGTTATAATCGACAGAGAGAACAGGAAAGAGAAAGATAGATAGAGGAAGAGAGAGAGAAAGAGAGAGAGAGATAGGGGTAGACTAAAAATCAATTAGAGCACCGTTTAAAATTAAGTGGCTAATGACGACAAAACCGGTAATTTGCGCAAATCAGATTTAATCACTATTTTATGCGCAGTTTTGCATGTTCTATTAATAATCTTCGCGACGCGGCGGTTTCACACAAAAAAAAAAAACAAAAAAACAAAAAGAAGACGTCGTAAATTGCCACAACGATCGCGCGCACTTCTCGCGCGCGCAGCTAATGAAATCCTCTGCCGGTCGCTTTCCATGACGCGCTACATCCAATAAATTACACGTAACTTTATTACGGGGCCTTCCCGACAACGAAATTACGATTACCATCATCCGCGGCGGTAAGTACACGAACATTATTTTGTTCGACAGGATCCCCTCGTCGTCTTTATGAACCGACTCTTCGTATGTACCTCTTCACTTTTTCTTCCCTCTTCTCACCTCCTCTCGGTTCCTCTTCGTTCACCTCAATGCAATGTGTTTTACTGCCTTTCTCGCGACCATACGGCGTAAATCCAAAATTCGTGCATGTGAAAGGATTAAGAAAAACCGACCTGGCATCAGCCAGGTGGCGCGGTCTGAATTATACACGGACTCGTTTCATGAACGACCGCGTGTGTTTCGACCTGCCGTCGTCGAAATGCATCGTGACACCATACGCGCGCGCGCACGCACGTACGTGCACTTGCACTCGTAAAGATGGTAACGCGCGAGCGAGAAGCAGCAACAACAGCTCGTCGGCCTGCTCGTCCCAGGTGGGAGGCAGCTGCCAGACGGCAAGACACCTGCTCGGCCCTTCCTCTCGCCTTGATCGCGCGGCCGACCCGTTTCGAGAGCCGTCCCAAGACGAGCCGCCACCATCGTCGCCGTTGTTGTCTTGCCTCCTTTTCTCTCCTCGTCCCTTCGTTCCGCTCAAAAGAGGCGCTACGTGGAAGATGGAAGAGATGCGCGCGTCATGCCGTTGTGTTGCGATGGTCATCGCCTCCTCGGTCGCATGCGGGTGCCGGCTCGAACCAGCAGGTGTTGCATTTCTCTCTCTCTCTCTTTCTCTCTCTTTTATGCATTAACCACCTACCTCTCATTATTATAATTAGTGTGTTAGCCCGGTCACGTGGTATGGACATCCAACACGAGACACTGCGGACACGTGGCGACCGCAGTACGTCTTCACGAAAGATCGCTCGATCTGGCGATGACGGCTGCGTACGTCGCGTTCGTGTTTGTACAGAAGCGCTGGTTGTTACAAAAAGTATATATACACATTAAAGTGTACACGTGCGTCAGTGAACAAAAAAAAAAAAAAAACGTCTATATACGTACGTCGCGCGAGTTTGTACCAGCGTAATTGATTGATTTGATACTGGAATGAGAACTCTTCTCGGGAACTGCGTAGTAAGAGAAAAGTAAATATTGACAAAGTTACACGCAATACGATATAAAAAATGCAAAAATAAAGATTTGTTTGTTGTTGTCACAAAAAAAAATGCTCGTCAGCAATAAAATATTTATCGTCTATTTATTTATTTATTTTTTTAATATTTATGAAATATAATAAGTGTCATCTGAAAAAAATAATTACGGCGCGATTAAAGTGATGAAAATAGCAATATTTATTTACCTATTTATTTATATAAAAAATCGTTATCTATTTTTTCTTTTTTAAAACATGAAGAAAGAATGTGTGTATGTGTGTGCGAGAAGCTCGCGACGTTTTTGTTAAAAGACCTCAAGGAGCGAGTCTGTGAGAAGTGGCGCGAGTACTCGCTGCTACGTACTGTCCGCGCACGACTCAATTTCGTCGTGGCGCAGTAAAAAAAAGTTCATTATACGGCGGCACAGATCGTGAAGCAAGCGCGACTTTTCTTACGAGCTCACATTCTCTGGTCGTCGTTCTCTCTTGCCGGCGCATACACACCATCCTCTTCCCCGCCCCACCAGCGATCCCCACGTGGCACGGGTGCCGACTATATAAACGAGCACGCGCCACCACCTGCTCCTTATTATCCCTACCCCACGCTGCACAAGGAGCACCCTGCAACCCCTCGCCGGGTTGCGTTCCGCTCGCTCGCTTCGGCCGGCCGACCTGTGTTATTTTCTTCGGCGCCTTTGCTGTCGCCGCCGGATAAAAACGGCGCCGAGTGAAATTCTCCACGGAATTTTCTCGTTCCGCCAGCTTATGGTGTCTCGGACAGAAAGAAAAATTATGGTGAATGATTTATATGATGCGCTCTTCGGGACACGGGGCGTGTCTGAATAGCACTTACGCAAAGTTGACGCGAAATGACTGTTTTGTTTTGTTTTGTTTTTTTCTTTTTGTTTTTACTTCTAAAGGATATTTCAAAAGTACAGAGTGTGCTTCATCGAAATTTGTCTTCTCCCCTCGTTGCAATAATATTTATTCGTAATGGTCGTGCGCACTTTAATCTCGCAGCCGGCTGCGAAAGAATATATTTATATAACACAAAGAGCAACGTGTGATAAAATAAATTCTAGAAATTAAAAAACGTGCCAAGTCCCCGAGAGATGGGAAAGTTAAGTGCAACGTATTATCCGTGACATCTATTCATTTTAGTGCGCCGCCCGGTCGGATGGCGCATTTGTATCTGGAAGGCAGAATTGCCGCCTGAAATATTTAAGCAGTCTAGCCTTGGACGAGAGAACGAGAGGGGCGGTCGCGCGACGGTCGAGGGTTAGAAATATATAGGGTGTAGTGCCGATCCATGTTCCACGGACGAGGGACCTTGGAAGAACGACGACTGCGTCTAGAAGGAGAGAGACTCGGCAAAATAATATTTCCCTCTCCTTCTTCTGCTCTCTCACCCTCGGCAAACCACTTACGTGACTGCAGTCCGTAATTCATACTCGCAAATATGCATGACAATGTTAATTATCTACCCGCGCAGGTGTAAATAATGAAACGTTACGAAATATACACTGCGCATATTGTGATAATGTTGACTCAATTGAATTTTCTTTTTTTTTTTAATGACAAAAATAACGTACGTGACACAAAACCGAAAAACGCCGCGAAAATGTTCATTTTCGCGCTGATGACAAAAAAAAAACAAGTTAAAAGGAAAAAACCTGGTGGATTGCCAGATGATATTACGAAGCGAAGATGGTGGGTGTTTGGGACGCAGGGGTCGGAAGGAGATATGGAGGGATAGTAGCGAATGCTTTGGGTGCCTGATACCAAGACCCATGATAGCACACTGTTTCATCCAGAGGCATCTCTTCTTCTTTCTCTTTCTCCTTTTTCTTCTTCCCTCGAGAAAGAGAGAGAAAAATGTCTCTCTCTCTTCCTCTCTGCTTCGCACTCAGACGCGTATTATCGACGACTGCTATACCGCGAATTTCCGTCTCGCGCGCGTATTCTATGCGAGTATTGTGTTACATGATATTCGCAAACAGCCTGGATATATTTGAAAGAGAGGAAATTACGTGTTTAATTTAGACAGCGAGCGAATAAATGGAAAAATTGTCATGCAAAAAATATTACGATTTAAATAACAAAAAGCAATTTTTGAACAAGCTAAAAAGTTCGAAAAAATCATATTTCTAATAATTCTCTAGTTTTATTTGATTTATATCTTTTACTATTTTTTTTTTTTTTTTTTAGAAAATCATAGCGTGACTATCGTTCACTTGGCTCACTTCAAAAATTTCTTGGCTTGTATTTCGTTCGTATATAGCTTAGACTAAAAACTGTAACAATAGAGATTTCCATTTAAATTCGGCGACTAAAATTGGCGCTGCGAAGCAGTTTCGCGTATTCCGCATTCTTGGAAAAAGTGTTGTCGTCGATCCTCCCTAATGCCGAATTCTTAACAAGAAAAAAACAAGCGAAAACAGGACGGAAATTTTGTCGCGTGTATACAGTTAAGTAGAATAGTAGATACAAAAACGAGGTGTAGATTGCCGATTAACTTGGGACGAAATTTTACGGTAGAAAATCATATCTGCGATTAGCGTTCCCTTTAGCAATCCGATCGGACCTCTCGTGTGCGCGTACGCGCTAATTAATCCCGGATACACCTGAACTGCCGACGTCGATAGAGAAAGAGAGAGAGAGAGAGAGGGGAGGAGATGAGATGAGAAGAGAAAAGGAAGGGCAAAATAATTCACGAAACCCAATGCAAAGGGTTCAGAAACAACGTCGCGCGTTTCTCTCTCTCCTCTCTCAGTTTCCGCACCCTCTATTACTAACTCGTCTTCTTTCTCTCTCTCTCTCTCTTATCAGAACTCCCGCTTCGGTGGACGACCGTGATATTTACGAGCCGGTCGTTCGCATAGAAATTACCAGTAATTCGCTAATCGATATCGCGATTGGATACAAGAAAACGTTGACTCCGCAAGAATTACGCAAACGAAAACCGAACTTTATTTATTGCTTCTACGTCCATGTTCCATCGTCGTCAATCTTCGATTTATTTGTTTTGATTAATTTTTTTACGCGTTTTATATTTTCTTGTATCTAAATTTGCGTGTTTTGTTATTCAGATTTCACTCTTCCCCTCTTAAACGCGGGTAAGTGCGACTGTTGTTATCTGGGCTATCTATAATCTAGTTTTCCAGATAGGAAAGAGAAACACGTTATTCCGGCAAGCAACCCCTAAAAGGCCTCCCCCGTTTACGAGTCAAAATTGCCACTCCCGCTTAATCAACTCTGTACCTGAGCAATTTCGGCCCCGCAGGGCCCATGGCGGAGGCCCCATCCGCTTGCTCTTTGCCATCCCTCCGGAACGACTGCGGTTTTCGGTGCGGATCCACAAAATGGAACGGCCGACCCTCTTTTCAACGCGCGCGCCGCACCGAGCGGGAACGAGACGCGAACACAGACCGGAGAGGGTCGGAAAACACGGAATGTCGGAGGAAGCGGACAAACAAACCCTCGCGCAGAGCGGAAGTGAGAAAGAAACGAATGACGAGAAAGAAAAGGATCCGTAAAGAGGATTCGAGAGTTATCCTAGGACAGTTTCTAGGCAAACAATGCCGAGAGGTTTTCGCGAATTGCGATAAACAGCGAGACAAGGAATTGAGAACAATACGCGATACTGTTTACTGTAAACAACCGCAAACCAGATATATCTAAGCACCGATGAACTCACCTTTATGTACGATAGAGAGCAGACGAAATAATGTTAGCGCGCATTTACAATGACGGTGAAGAAACGATTGAATCTCCGAGCCGATACGACGACGTAGATAAAAGTTTTCGATTGTTCCCTCGTACATAAGAAAAATGAGAGAACTGCATTATTAGGTGTATTAAAGTTTGCGCGGCGGCCATCTTGCTCGGCATGCATTGCTCGCATGGGTGCACACGTAGAAACCGCGATCGATCGGCGTAGATTCTTCAAGGGATAAGTGGAACTAATCGGTAGATTGATAAGAGAAGAGAAACTTTTCTACGCGAAATAATGCGTTCATCTACCGTTCATCGACCGCGTTTTTTTTCCAATTTCCTTCAGAGAGTTCGAAGTCGGAGTCTTCCTGCTTCTTGCTTACGAGGAGTTCTCGGGCTCCGGCCGGCGCGCGCGGAGATCGCGCGCCGGGGGTCTCCACCCTCGCAGACGGGGGGACGGCGGCTGCAGCAGCCGGGGACAGCAGCGGGGAGGTGGATGAACCGGGCGGCAGTCTGCAGAGTCGCGCATACATACGTACGTACATACGTATGCCGGCGTGCACGTGGTGGACCCCAGAGAGCCGGGCGCGCGAAAGCGCGCGTAGAAGCCGCAGGCAGCGAGCGGCGGGAATTGGCGCGACTAGAGAGGAAAGAGGAAGAGAAAGAGAGAGAGAGAGAGAGAAAGAGTAATTCTCTCTGAACGGAGAGAGAATTGCCGATATGCAGACAAAGGATAGCGCTAAACACAAATACACATGGATATGCCAGTGGCAGAGGGAGAGAGAGAGAGAAAGAGAATCAGAAGAGTAAGCCGGTGTGAGGAGAGCGGCCGGGTTTCCTGGGTTCGTCGTCATGACGACGAAACCTCCGCTGCCAGACCAGACAGAGATTCGCGCCACCACCGACGGGAACGCATACACAAACTCCGCGCGGGATACGAGGAGAGAGCCGGAAAGATGCAGAAGGAAGGAAAAAGGGGTGCACGAACGCACAGACGGAGAGGGAGATGACGCGCGGTGAGAGAGCAAAACACGGAGGTCCGTCTCTCCTTCCGTCGAGAGCTACCCCCGCGCGGGTTCCTCCAACCGTTTCGCAACCCCCGCCGTCTGGCCGGTCGCCGTCGGCGTCGTATGTTGCATCGAGCACATCGACGGGCCAGCGACTCTCAACTCGGTCGGTTGGAAGCAAACTGGCATTATCGAGTGCTACGACCCCCTGTTAACTGAGTTTGTTACACCCCTACCAGTGGTTCTCCGAATAATTCCGCTCCGTGAAAATCGCGCTCGTGATTCTCGCCGTCTAATTCTCAAGAGTATCACGTTCTTCAGTAGTTAGAGATGTTTTGTGTCAGACAAATCTATTTCCGCAAAGTTTTCTTTTGCACATCAAAAACCTTCTTTTTTAGGATATTTAAAAAAAAATTAACAATTATATATATTTTGTAATATACTGTGTTAAAAAAAAGAAAAAAATATATGAAAGGAAGATTCTCAGGAAAAGATGTTAAGGATCAATGATCAGACGAGCATTAAATGTGATATTATTTATTAATATAATGTGTATTTTTTCATAATATATATACATATATAGGTGTGAGTGTATGTATGTATATATATAATATATATTTTTTTCATATTTATATTTTCATATATATTATATTTTATATATATATTTTTATATCTATATATATATATATAATATTCATCCATTTTTTTCTTTAATTTTTATTCTCTTTCACATATCATTAAATATATATACGTGAAACCCTGATAGATTGGGATTAAACCACGTTCATTTCCTTTTCTCTCTCTTTCTCTCTCTCTCTCTCTCTCTCTCACTCTTTTCCTTTCTCTCCGTTATCAGTCGCATATGTATATCAATATATCTGATGTTCGCGAATTCGGATGCACATAGAAATATCAACGTGCCGAGCGTTTCGCGTACGTATTTTGCGCGCTCAAACTCCGCGCGCATTCCTATCTGCCATTCGGTATCATATACATGTCTCTCTCTTTTTTTCTCTCCCTTTCTATCTATCGCACGCATACGCACGCGTACACCCACACAATAACAACTTTTTTAACGACGGCACACGGTCGAACACGACCTGACCGTCTCCTGGAACACGTTTGACTTGACGTATCGTCTCTCGAGACAGCGATGCCGATGCGAGTCCGATGCGAGTGTCGCGCGAGTTTACGGGGGTAGAGTGTAAATTACAAAAGGGGTGAGAAAAAAACCCGAAAAAGCAGACTCCCGGTCAGTATATATATATATATATGTATGCTATCGATGACGCGTTTTCTATGCAGGTGGAATTGAAAATTGAGGAAAGCGAGCGATTTAAATCGTCGGCCTGATGCGACGACGTCGCCGATGCAGACGTTTTTTGCTAACGCGGGATAATTATTCAAATTAATTCAAGCGTACTTTTTCTCGGCGTATAATCCCGGCTTTGATCATCCTTTTTCATAGACGCACGAGGACCATCCACCCTTTCACGAGAAAGGAGAGATGGTCGCATCTCTAACGAGTACCAAGTACAAGAGGGTCTCCCATGGAAATAATCGATAAAGGGGGAATACATTGCTGCTTTTGCGAAGATCCTGACCTGTCCCCATATACTCGGCGCGAACTCGCAACAGCACACAAACACACATACACACACACACACACATTCTGTGCAAACAGGTCTGGATTAAGAAGATCCGCGGATTTTCCGCGAATCATGTCCGAGCGATTTGCAGTCGCGCCACGTTTCTTCCGTTTCTTTCTCTCTTTCTCTCTCTCTCAGCGCGAGAAGTAAATCCGTCATCACGTATTTACAGTGTGACGATTGGCACAAATCTGCTCTTCTAAAAAATCTAGACACACGTGATCACATAAAACCGCGCGCGCGCGCTCTTGTCGTTGATTTCGCACTCTTGTGAAAATGCGGCTGTCATGCAAAAGTTTTTAGGTTTTTTTTTTTTAGTTGACTCTCAGCATCGCGAAAAATCGCGCAATTTCCTCGGAAAGGAACTAATCCAGACCCGTTGCAAGCGCACACGCGTGCTTGGACGCCGCTCGAGGTTGCGAAACAACATAAAAGCTGCGAGTGGACGACGGATTGCTCCCTCCAGTCGAGATGTCTTGTACAATGGTGATAGTATTGCAAAAATAGATTTCTCGTGAATATAAACTCGCGATGTGAAACCCGGCCTCGAATTTTGTTCAGTTCGCCGTGTCCACTCTTTATCTCTCTCTCTTTCTTTCTCTCTCTCTATGTCTCTTTCTCTCTTTCTTTCATCCTTATTCCTCGAGCGGCAAGAATTTACCCGCGGAGACGCACGCTCGTGTTCGAGGACGAGACACGTTATAGCCCTTACTTTTTTAAGGAAAACACGTTTTATAACCGTCTAAAAAACACATGTGCGGTACAGTCTTTAAAACACGTTTACACAGACAGACAGACACAGACGAACAAACAGACAGATATATATAAAACACCGAAAGAATATGAGGGATGCGACCGAGCGGAAACGACCGAGAGTGTCGAAGATACGCGAAAACTGCGCAACCGACATATTATTATTTATAATATACGCCGTGTCGTCTTGAAATGCGTCGAAAAAATGCGCAGTGGCAAAAAAAAAAATACTTTGAGCATTTCTCTAAAAACCGGAAGCATACGCGAGTCGTGGGGTGAACACTCGAGAGCGATGTGGCCGGAGAACGGTTGGTCAGCGTATATTCGACACGGGTGATCTCTCTCCCTTCGGTTTGACAATCCGCGAACGTTCGTTATACGCGTGCTTCCTCTACGCAACGACGACGACGACGACGACGAGATCGTGACGGTATTAATAACGAGAGTTCTGGACCCTCGCAGCAATACGCACGCGGGGGATCCGTCAGGTGTATCGAGAGTTACCTGGAGATGCGTCGTTAGAAAACGCCGTGCCGGTGGTGCAAAAAAGATTGCGCCACGTGCGGCCGGTTTATCGAGAGAAATCGTTGATATTATCACGGCGCGCTTATGATATTAAATCGCCGTCGCTGCCGCCGCGTCGTCGCATCGAATACACATCAGAATAACAGATCCGAACGCGGATCACAATCAATCAATTCACGAAGCGATCCAATTTTTTTTTTTTTTTTTTTTTTTTTTTTTTTTTCTATTTTTCGGGAAAAATTGAACTTGGAATTTTTTCCGTCAAGTATGAGATCGCGCGTTCTTTACGCTTCGTCTTCCTTTCCTTCGGAAATCATCTTTCGCAGAACATTTGTTTCTGCTCGAAGATTTCACGAAATCGACGATTCGAAGAGGGGAGCGAGATGGTGACAAAATCAGGAAGAATAATACAATTTTCCCTTCACGCGCACTTTTTTAGACTCTTTTCCATAAATTTTACAATACAGTCTACAACAATGATTAAAAATGGTCTCAGAGGCCATTTATCTTTATATATTTCTTACTTTTATGAGATTCAACGTTGCATGGAAGATTCATCTATTTGTTTATATATATATATATATATATTACTTTGTATTTTTTTTTAATGGACTTGCTTTCTTGTACCCAGAAGTGATCTCACTCCCTCTCTTCGAATCAGCGATTTTTTGCGATACACGCGAGCGTGACGATCCAGATATTGAGTCGGTACCGAGGGGTTACAACTTCGGATTCGCCGATCGTGCCATCAACCCTCGAAGTACAATATACGTTACATTCGGTCGCTGAAAGGAAAACAGTCTATATAACGTTCGGGCGATCTCATGGAAAATATCCGCGTACGCTGCGAATGCTTGATAAAACGCAGATATATTGAAGGATTTTATAAGATAGGGAAATATGTGTGTGTGGAAAGGGGGACGAAAAAGGGAGGTACACATATTGCTGAGAGCTCACGACACCACATTATTATCGATTATTGCGTAGCAAAGATGACAAGCGTTCGCGTGTTTTAATCGAGGATCGTACAGAGAGAATCGAATTTTGAGCGAATAGATTATACACGTTTATAGGAAGGGGAAAGGGGAGAATTGGAGGAACCGTGTCCTCATTTCGCGCCGTGTTCTTTTCTCTCATTATGTCGCGATTTTTTTTTTTTTTTTTTTTTTTTTTTTTTTTTTTACTAATTTAATCTCGTTGCTTTTAACGAACGTCGATTCAGTGCTTTTACGGGAATGATTATCAGTCTACTCCCCTGACCTTTGCTCTAAAAACCGGGGGAGTTCTACTCCTTAATTACGTGGATCTATCGGCAAAACGGTGTCCTCCGTTCCTTCCCATGCTTTTCCGCGTGTGTGTTTCCTTTCTTTCTCTTTCTCTCTCTCTCTATCTCTTTCTCCTTACTTTATTTCCTTATGTAAGAGATTAACATATTCGCTTATCAGGATATTTATAGTTTATCGCTTACAATGAATACACGTGTTTTTTTTCTTTTTTTTTCTTTTTTTTTTTAACTCGTAAATCCACTTCTCTCTCGGACGTACGAGAACCATCCTGAGAAAGTGTGTGTATGTCTCTTCGTTCTTTTCTTCCTTGTTTTGAGCATGATGAATTATCGCTTCGTGATGTAGGATACATAAATTTTCAGTTGCCTCTCGTCAACGTTAAAAAGAGTTTGGCACCGAGTTTTTTCTTCCTTCTCTCGATCTTTTTCTCTTCGATTCATATCCTTCCTTGCATTTTCCTTCCCGTCTCTTTTCCCTTATCCTTTCCGATTGCTTTGTCGATTCTTTATTGTACGCGCTTCTCGCGATTTCGATTCTTCGCTTTTCCCTCATTTCTGTCAGTCCAGAGAGAATGAAGTCTGGCGTTTTGATAAAAGGAGGCGAAAACGCGCGATTGAGCACCTTCGGCCCTTCGATCGAAGGGAGCCGCTGCGCGCTCAGCGGTGCTCAAGATCGGATTATAACCGGCACGTAGTTGAGCAATAATTTTATCTCATCGATGTCCTCTCGTTTTATCTTCGTCAAAGATAATCGTAATTTTCACCTTCGTGCAAAGCAATCTGAGAATTGCGACATTGAAATACGCGCGTCCGGCGATGCCGCGCGTCGTCATTCTCTTTCTCCATCATCTCCCGAAAACCAAATGCCATTCCCAAACGGAATTCACCAATCAAACGACGTTTCCGTTTTGGAATCTCCGGCGCGCGTATATATCAGGAATATATCCCAACCGATACCAGGGACTCAATTGTATACGCCCTTACGACATAGTGTCCCGATTAAAGTGGCGATAAGTTAAAGAATTACAAATTGCTAGACGAAACAACGCGAGAGTGGAAAGCGGAATGGGGGTGAGGGGGAAAACCGAAAAGAGGACATTTGTCGAGTAAACCACTACCTACTAGGCCTGCAGAAACCTTTTTCGGTCATTCAGGAACTGACGGTCCAAAAAATATATATATATATGTATATGTGTGTATATAGAGTAGTATATATCATATGTATAATTTTTTTTTCTACAGTCGCTCGTATGTATATATAATATATATTTAACGGAGTGAAACGAACGAATCGGGGGAGGATCGGGGCGCAGGACCACCTCGAGAGAGTGGTTTTTTTTTTTCCGTTCACATTCTTCTCACATTGATTTTCGCGCATTGTCCTGGTCTCTCCTTGTCGTTTCGGTCGTCGCGCTCAACATCCCGCCACCGACTTTCGTCGTCGACGCGACGTCGAAATATCCGAGCTTCCACGCGCGCACACACACACACACACACACACACACAAACATATTTTGCGTCACACGCAAAATCACACGCATCACATCGCGCGAGATATATCTCTCATTACCAGATCCCCCGTATTTAACACATAGCACTCTCCTCATCGTTTCACGGGCCCGCTACGAAATATTATCGAAAACTAGAGATAATCTGTCTTTTTTTTTTCTGTGGATTTTCTTTTCTTTTTTAGATATTATATATTAGTTTTTTCTTATAAAGTCTTTTTTTTTCTTATATCATTTGCTTCC
This sequence comes from Pseudomyrmex cubaensis, assembly GCA_014825685.1. Taxonomy (NCBI): domain Eukaryota; kingdom Metazoa; phylum Arthropoda; class Insecta; order Hymenoptera; family Formicidae; genus Pseudomyrmex; species Pseudomyrmex cubaensis. The sequence continues at coordinate 14,213 of QVOA01010624.1, read as the reverse complement.
TCCTTTTGTCCATTCTCACATTTACGTAGATAGTCTTTTGCATTAACATTCTAGTAATTGTTTTTTTTCTTTACACAGAAATATACGTATATAGAGTATTTAGTTCCGTAATCACTTCCTTATATAATGTTTCGAGACATTCTTATTATTCTTGGATTTTTTTGTTTTTTTTTTCTTTTGGCGTACGCTACAGTACTTTTTTCTCTCTCTCGTTATTTCTTCCGATCTCCCTCGCATCAGAAAAATTGACTCAGTCAGTCAGACGGGGTGTTTAACCACGAATATATTTCCGTATGTCGTGTTCGCGCTGATACATGAGACTACTTAGAAAAAGGCTGGAAGTGAGCAATGTGACGAAGTAAAAGTGATGAAATGAGAAGAAAAACGCTTGTTAACGATAAATACGGAAACGATAAATGCTCGCTATAATGAACGATTTCAAAGATAAATGCAAAATAATTCGTTTCGTTATAATAAAACGCAATATAAACACACACACATTTGCCGATGAAAGATATAAAACAAGAGATAATAACAATGCGATTGTTTGCAAAACACATAAATAATGTTGAGTCGAACTGAAAAGAAGAACTGTGCGCTGATGATGACTGACGATTTGTGAGAGAAATAGATTGCGTCAATTTGATCACGTCCACAAAAAGAAAGAGAAAAGCAAGCAAAGAAAAAAGAAACAATAACTTCACACCGTGTTGTAGAAGATAATATATATTTTTCTTTTTTCATTATATATATATATATTATATATATATCCTACATATACATAAAGCAATATATAAATATATCATCGATATATGACACACTCGTTCAAATTATAACACATGTACGTTATTACAGGCAGGATATGCAACTTTATGCAATTTTTTTTCTTTTTTACGAAGTACCTAGGTTTAAGAACTCGTCTTCTCTTAAATCTCTTGCGAATCTCTTCGATCACTAAGAAATTTTACAAAATATCCATTGCCATGCTCGCGCATCCTACGGCATATATTTCATAAATATTTATATATATATGTCATATGTATATATAATATACGTTATACTAATATACACACAATTTTTGACAAATTATAAAAATATTACGGCGATATATTATAATCCTGTTCCAGTCTATATATCGCGTTACACATGCAAATATTTAAAAAGGAGGAAGCTTGATACGATGTACACAATCAAGAAAAGGATTTCGTCAAGCAACGAGCAATCTACTTCTCTCTCTCTCTCTCTCTCTCTCTCTCTCACTCTCCCTCTCTCTCTTTCTCAAACACGACTTTTTGGTGAAAGATCTCTTTAAATGTGGAAACATCTGAACGGAAAAACTAGGAAAAAAGTAAAGCGGTAAAAACCGACTTCAAGGATAAATGCAGTAGTAGATATACGGTAGCAAGAGCGGTTTGACTTTGTTATCTGGATTTATATTCTCTATTGAACCTTGATCTCCCTGAGAGAGCTCTGACAACTCCACTCTGCAAGTACGAATATATGATCGAATACGAGAATTTTTTACAAAAATAAACGATCAAATACGCGATATTTAACTACAACGTAAAAGAGAAGAAATTAATTTAATTTTTAATGACCATCTCTCGCGATGTTTTGCATTGACTGCTTCTGCCTCCGAGCTTGTGATTCAGAGAGGAAAAAGCGGCGAATGCAGAAATCAGAAGCGCGACGCTCGATGGAAGAGATTAAATTCTTAGTTATCGCGAGAGGAAAAGACGTGGGAGAGAGAAGAAGGAAGAGGAAGAAGAGCAGAGGGAGGAAATGACGCTGAGATCGGGTTAGCGAGAAAGAAGAAAATACGAGAAATTTTTCACGCGCGCGCGATCGCCACCGATCGTTCTCGTCAAGCGGCGATTGCGCGTGTTCCTCGCTCTCTATAAAAGAGAATCAATATCGTTTTCTCTTCTTGTTCTGTTCCATTCACACGCCTTGCGCACATCTCTTAAATATTTTCATATATATTATATTGCTTTTTAATTCCGTATTGAAGACGCACCGGCTTTTTATCTCTAAGAGCCGAGAGAAAACAATCGAGATTACGTGACGGGAAAGAGAAGGAATGGAGAAGTCTCATCAGGACGGGAGAATTGGATCGGGTGCGGAGGTAGAGGGTGGAATTACGTACGAACGTCTGGGACATCGAGGGATATTCACACGGGGGCGGGAGAGAGGGTTGGAGAGGAGATCTCATTATACAACTAGTAGACAATGACATCACATAACATATGTAAAAATTATACAGATTATTAGTATATTAAATGCCTATTAATATGTTTATATAGATTTCTGTTCGTGTGTGTTTATATATCTATATTTATGTTTCTGTATGCGTTAGTATAAATATGTCTCGGATTGTAGCCGTGTACAGTGTGTTTCTATGTGAGCGGTATGACGCATAAGTGTGCACGCACGCATTGTGTCCCTCTCTCTCTCTCTCTTTTTTTTCTCAATTGTTTTTTTTTTTTTTTTTTTTAGGCCTTAATCACTCATTGTGCGGAGTATTACGCGGAAACGCAAGTGAAGGTGTTCTCGTGACAAATCCTCAAGATCATACGACACATCCACTCGCGTGAGTTCGAATAAATCGTGAGATCCGTGACGGCGCCGAGATGTACGTGAGAGGAGATAAAACTCGGAAATCGTTGATCGCCGTGGTCCATTTTGCGACAAATGGACGAACAATCGTCGCGAATCTCAGAAGAAAAATTTCGCATAATCGTCACGCGATGCGAAGAGAACGAGAAACGTTTCGTGAAAATTCTCCGCTCAACATTCGGCCCTGTCACGTATACGCACGTATTATTGTTACATCGTATCGTTCTTAATTTGTCACCAATCGATAACGAGATTTCTCGGGTGTTTGTGTTAAACGCCGATGGCTTTTAACGTGAACGCACCCGAGTCTACGCGCGTCGATTGGCTACCGGCAATTTCGAGGCGCGAAAAATTTTTCGTTTCTTTGTTTTTTGTTTTACACGCACAGAGGAGGTGAGATCGTTGCCGCCTGAGGAATCACGCCAGGAATGTGTCTTCACTCTGAAAACCTTTCTCCTATACCTTCCGCCTCCTGTACCTTCTCTACCCTGTCCCTCTTGTGCTCTTTCTTTCCGCATTTTCGTTCTCCCAACAAATCGCTGAACGAATCACCGTTAACACTGAATTATTATTTATTTCTTATATTCGTCTGACGTTGTATATATATCCTATAGTGTCTTTACAAAAATATATATATTATTATTTCAGCACTTTGGCTATTGAAAACCTATCGTTAAATAATACTTCTTCGACATTGGTCCGGACGCGTCAAATGATTCGAACGATGCCAACGAATTGTCCCGCTAGAGTGTGAACAGATCTCTTTTCTTTTCTTTTCTTTTTTTTTTAACGCACAACTGCATTTAAGGTATTTCTGTGCATTTAAGATATTTTTCTTTCTTTATTATTATTATTATTTTTTTTTTTTAATAGAACGCGCTTCTTCACTGCCGACGGCGGATCGACGTGTTACGTTACGGTTGTGCGTAAATCTGGGAGAATTTCGAGATATTATGCAGAATATTTCGCGGATCTCGGCGATTATACGAGATGTAAAATTGGGGGGGACCGGGGAATTGCACGCAACATTTTATTGAATTCGACACAACGCGGCGCGACGACGGCGGTTCTTACCGTCGAATTTTTCACTGGTTGCCTTGTTTTCTGACGTTGCACTGTGTGAGAGGAATAATAGTGTACCTACTTTCTGTATTGTATCTCTCTCTTTTCTGCGATCTTTTTTTTATCGTTTTTTTTTCTCACGTTACGAATAATCAGTCAGAAAGCTACACGGTACCGTAAAGTATGTTATTATATACTTTATATAAATGTATGTAAATAAATATATATATATATATATATATATATTTACAGGATAACGTTGAATATGTATATACAAGGTGTCTTGACCTTCTCGTTTTCGTCTTTCGGGATTCTCTGAATAAGTTAAAAAATGTGTTCGCTTCTATTTTTACTCAGACATATTTAAGTATGTGTATAAATTATAATAAAATTATAATATATCTATAAATATAAACTCTATTATGTAAGACTTCTCTTTCGTGAATTAAACGGTAAAAAAATGTAAGAGAGAAGTTTTACTTAATTATTAACAGATATTTTAATTTAAATACAAGAAGTAGACAAACCAGAGAATCCTCTAAACAAAGAAAGAGCGAAGAAGTTGAGACAGCCCACGTATATACAATATATATTAAATATTTATATATACTATGTATATATATATGTGTGTACGAATATATATATCACTTATTTGCCCGGATTTTCATTGCGTTTAGCCATTATTCATTTAGGTAGTCAAATGTAGAATGAGTGAGTGAGCGAACGATTGAAACCCGAAAGTGATCGGGTCCGAGATCTAATGAATGTGAAACAATCGAGTGTGCCAATTATCATGTTTCGCGACAGAGACGCGCTCGTTCCGTTTGTCTCCGGTTTGCTTTGTCTTTCGTCGCGTCACTCTTTCCCTCTGTCGCCCGTGTTACACACGCACGCACGCACGCACTTGCACACAGACCTACGATAATAGACGATACACACACGGCCGACAGTGAGATATCTTTCCGGCGGCTATAGAGTCGACTATGAAATGTAATAGATTTGTAGTTACAAGCACACACCTCTCTCTCTCTTCCTGAAGCGCGACTCACGTTCTCGATTCTCGCCGATTTAACTTTCTCACACGTGCTGCCGTACTTAAGTAACTAGGCTATAGGAGCATAGGGCAGTATGTGATTTCCTTCCGTCATATATTTCCTCAATTAACGCTTAATGATGGCTGTTCGTGGGACGTTCAAGTCGATCGTCGTGACTCGTAATCGTCGTGGCGTCACTTCGACGTGTGTGCATATACGTACGCCCATCACTTCTCTCACTTTTCCCCTTCGAGAAGCTCCCGAACGAGATGCGAAAGAAGATTCGGTCTGACTCGCGTGCAAAAAGATGTTCGTTTTTTGCATTTCTGTTTGTGATTTGAAGAATCATCTTTCTCAGTCTGCACGATCATGCTCGCGATGATCAGATCTCTCGTCGAACACTCGTCGAAGCCGATTGTACACTCGTCACTTCCCGTGCAAACTCACACGCACCGTCCCTTTAATTGTTACGATGTCGCGCCATCCGATGAACCGTGCCAACGTCCCGCGATAGTCTCGTTATAACGGTTTTGTCCCGCTTTATACTCTCGCCGACAAAGATACTAACACACTACACTGATATAAATATATATGTATATGCATATTTACGTGTGGTATCTTTTATGCCAAAACTAGGATTTATATTGAACTAGTACAGTAGTTTTACGTCGGAGATGTTACACACGAGCGAGTCGATGTTCGTATAATTCGTACTTGAAGTCTTAAAGGAGAGCGCCATGAGAAGGTGGGCGTAATAATTACATTACAGGATGATTTTTCTTCCTGGGAAAAAGGTAGCATTTTTCGTTTCATTCGGGAAATATGGAGGGATGTGGGGAGGGACTGAGGCGCGCAAACATTATGTGGGGATATAATAATATCAATATGTAATAACGCATCGTAAAACAATCTGCGATTACGATGCGCCGTCGTCTCTTTCTCTCGTCGACAATAATTATAATCATCCATTATTACAATATATAGATATATATATTTTTTATGTATCATACACAGAGCATATAGGTATTATAGTATTTATCGTCATATATATTTAGATTTAAATATTATTTTAAACTTTTATAACGTTTCATAGATCGAAAAATAAATATAAAAATAAACCGGGCATTTAGGTATATTAATATTTTTTGTATCAATAAATTTCTTTTTTTTTCTTTTCCGTCAGCTTCTGCACCACTTCTCTTTCGTCGCACAATTCATATTACTCTCTCTTTGCTCTCTCTCTCTCTCTCTCTCTCTCTCTCTTCCTTTTTTAATACTATCGTCTCTCGTCCTTCCAGAGTGATCTTCGTAAGTCCATCGATCTTCGGCGTAAAGAACGGGACGATGATCGGCGCGCTTGGAAACGATTTTTCGGACAGATCTCAATGTCGTCATATAACATACACGCTGATAGATAGATGTTGCGTTGGAAATCGCGATTGTGTCTTCGTGATATCGCGTGAGTTTATAAGACATGATAATTTATCGTTCTTTTTGTTTCTGCCGTTATGCAAATTCCTTTATCCCGAGCTGACTCTCTTGCCGCGATCAAAATTGGTACTTATCGAAGATACTTCACAATCGTAAAACTGTCGATAAACTGCTGGTATTTCCCGTGATTGCGGAAAATATCGACGAATTCACGGCGCGCCGTGGCCAAAAGCTATTTCAGTCACGATTAAACGTTAATCGCGGCGCATAATCGCAAATTTCAACATTCACGGCAATTACGCGGTTCATCTTTATTTATCGTCCATCGACACGCTTGAACGCCGAGTATCCCATTCTCTCAGCACATTGAGCCTTAACACGAACCGTGCATCCAAATATATATTCAACCACATACGCGCGCGCGCCAGTTTTATTTAAATTACTTAGATAAGATTTCTCTTTGTTTGAGCATTTCGCAACGAGCACGAAAAAGTATAAAATTAATTATTCTTTATCATTTATTTGCCGTCTTCCTCTCTCTCTCTCTCTCTCAATCTCTCATTCTTCCTTCTTCTCTCTTCCGAAACTTCCCTTTTCGTATCTTTTTTTTTTTTTTTGGTTTAAATCACCTCTTTCTTTTCTGTGCTTCCGCGTGTGCTGTTTGGTTTTTCTCTTGTATACTTCTCTATTTCTTCCTCCTCAATTTTCCTTTTCGTGCTAAATATTTCTTTCAATAACGTCGCCTGTACTTTTTTTCATATATCATTTTGAATCGTCGTGGTGCGGTCGCAATTTCCGAAATCACGACCGCACCCTTCATTATGACTGTATTTTTTTCAACGTTTATATTTATGAATATATATATTTATAATTATATATATTTAGTATATTTATTATATAGAGATACATATATATATACACACACACGCGTGTATGTGCGCGCGCGCGAGTATATATATGTTACGCGTGTACTTTTTATATTCGACAGATAATAAATATGCATTAGATATATATATATTTATATAAGGGATAGTTCTCATTATTTTTTATTTTTTTTTTTTTTTTATCTTCTCTCATTGAAACATGTCATATATAGATAAAATGCTCTACCACCTGCATATACATATACACGTGCACGTACATATATATATGTATATATAAGGATCGTTATCATAATAAAATAGAAAACACCTCCATTCTTATCAGAGGTTATAGCTCTATGTCATATATATATATAATAATATGTATATATATATATTTTTTATATATAATATATAAATATCTATGCAATACGCGCACCTTAAAATGTACATATATCATATGTATATATATAGAGAGAGATAATGTATATATATATATATATATATATTTGCTTAGAGAATCTCTCCTCTAATTGCCTCGCACCTTTGAGATATCGCTGTCCGTCACATTTCCTTATAGAGCTCTTAGTTTATTTTATTTTTTTCGACTCTAAAATCATACACGCGATTGCTCTATAAGACGAAATGAATTGTGTATTCGGGAACTAAGACGTATTTTTTTTATCTAATATAATGTGACGTCTATATATACATATATATGTATATATATATATATATATCAGTCGTTTACAACTAAACGGAGGAAAGCCTGTTCCTTTCGAGCCCGTTGTTTTTCTCGTAATTTTGTCGCTTTTTGTGCAAAATAAATCAACACACCAGAAAGAAGCTTATCTACCGATAGTATTTCTTCCGCAAATGAATTTGCAATGGAATATCTATTTCACAGTTACGCATGACACGAGCGCGTATGATACAACCGTCGCGCATGCACACACGTGCGTTATTAATAATAATTGCGTTATTATGTGTCTGCGAATACACATTGCTTTCCGCCACAAGAATATAACTGAGAATCACTGACGACAGATATCTATTATCGAACATCATGCACGGCACACGCTTCCACCCTCGAGTGGATGCATTTCTCGAAATGCACTTCGCGTCATCCGACGTGACGGTCAACCAACAATCCCGCCACAAGGTGATAGAAAAGATCTTAAAATTCATGCAAACGTAAAATGTGAAGTGTCGACAGCTCGTCTTGAAAGTTATCGGAACCTCTGTCTAGCATCTAACTAGCCACTCCTGCACATCTCCGTGGATATAAAAAAAAAAACGGCCAACTGGCCGTTTATATTCATATTATCGATCGGCGCTCACGTAATATCGCCACGCAAAACAAACGCGCGGGAGAGACTTAGAAACGGCGCGACGTTTGTAAAATCAAGTCAAGACGAGAATTGAGAAGGAAAGAAAAGACCTCGAAAAGCGTCAAAATCTTTTGGCGTATTGCGCAATTTGCGCACTACGTGTTTAAAATTTATATCCAGCGGTTTAAAGAGTGTCGCGTGTTGTTAGAAGTTCGCGCGAGCCGCCAGGGATAATCAATACAACATACAAGCGAATAGCGGCGGTAGCGAGCCAGCTGCAACGTGCGACCGTTACGGCTGTCTGGCAATGAGATCACAAAATTATTTTGATCAAGGTTGAGACCCCCTGGCGGCAAGTCGTAAGGGGGATGGACGGGCAGGGCGTCGCCGCGTCTCCGCGACCCCTACGAGCTATCGACCGAGGGAGGAGAGAGAAAGAGTGTTCGAGACGACGCAGTGCAGAGAGAATGAAAGAGATGGAGATGTAGAAGAGCGAGAGCAAGGGAGAAAAAAGAAAAGAGAGTAAAAGAAGCGGAGAAAGAAAAGCGCAAAAAGACAGAAGAGCAGCGTGCACACATCAGAGATAAAAAACAAATTTCTGTTAGCGTAAAACATTTGGAAAAATTTATAAACAAAACGTGGGCGAAGAAAAGTGAAAATTTCACGTTGTTCATTTTTGCATTTTGTTTTTAAATCACGTAAGAGATAATTGAAAACAGTTTTGGTTTTTTCTTTTTCCACGTGGAAAATTCTCATGTTGTGTTGCCGGCAAAGTATCAAAAATTAATGCTGTATCTCATAAGCTCGAGTTTCAATTTTTATTTTTTGCGACCTTTAAAAATCCCTGTTAGCGGAGTATATACTTTAATACGTCATTCCGCTACTCTCGAGAAACTTCCGAAAGAAAAGCGGGGGAGATATCGATCGACGAAGATCCCCACAGAGCCACGCCGTGAATACTTGAAGCTGCGAGCTCTCGAATACCGTCGCGCGTCCGTCTCTCTGCGGAGTCGCGAGCTTTCTCTTCGTCGCAACTCTAATTGCTCGGGGACGGAGAGTCGTTGTAATTAGGGAAATGTCAAGCGAGAGCATCGTTTTCGCGAAACGAGAAATACCCAGAGAGGGATCGATTCGGTGTTTGGTAAATTGAATTCGCGAGACTTCGATATTCAAATGAACATATCTCTCGTTTTGACTTTAATAAAAATTCGAAACTAATAACGGGTGTATCGAGTAAGAATGAAAAGCAGGTTTCCTTGGAATTTCATTCGATTGTTCCGATATTATATTTGAGATTTGTGTTAAGGTCAATGGGAGCTTTAAATTTTGCGAGATGGGCGGGCGCGCGAGTGTTCGATTGTGAGAGATTCGACGTGAAGAAAACGGTAGTGGCGCAGATGGCACGAGTTACAGCCCTGAAATCAGTCTCAAGGCGACCAACCCTCTCTCCGTCTCTCCCTCTCTATCAGTTTACCCTCTCGCGCTCTCTTTCAACCCCCTTGTGTGTATACGCTGCGATTTTCCAACGTATGCCTATACATACATGAGGAGCGCGAGTCGTGCGAGAGAGAGAGTGGCGAGCGCCGCTATCGATCTACTGCGGAGCAATAGAGGCTGACGAGAGAGCGCGCGAAACTTGTGCGGGGGTTGAGAAGAGAGAAAGAGGAAGCGCGAGACTGGCTCGTCACGTACTGGATAAAGTGCGTCGCGCTTGTCATCGTCGCGCGCGCGAGCTGATGCAGCGGAGTATGACTCACGATGATTTAGACGGCGACGCCAGCCACGCACGTCACGTTGTTAATATACAAACGCGCGCGAGCGAGGGAGGCAAGGACGCGCTCGTATAAAAAGCGAAATAAGAAATTGCTCCTCGCGAGACGAGAAATGAGGGTATCTTCTAACCGTCGTCGATACGGAAGAGCTGAAGAAATCGAGACGGAAATGCACTTCTTGTAAAGTCTTCGACTTTTTTCGACAAGAACCGCGGAAAAAATCGCCAAGAAAATGTACATCCGAAAGAGATTTCGAAAAAAATGGTAATCCCCGATGTCGGACAGTATCGAGCCGTGAAACGGTAACCTCGGCCACCATTACCAGAACGGCATCGACCGCAACCCCAACGCTGCAATGCGACGTTGCCATCCCAACGGGCAACAGCCCTTGTGCGACTGAAACACCCAAGGGGGCCAACGAGATAGATTTTCGTGACACACTCCTGCGTACCGTATTGCCCAGCCGGTTGACACGCGACTGTCAGTAGCGGAATCACGAAGAAAAAAAACGGAACCCTTTCTCTCCGCGAGAAGACTCACTTCTTCAAGTTCAGACACGACGAGATCATTATAGACGACGTCCCGAGAAAATTCACGCACGGGCGACTGATCACGATCGCGGTCTCTTTTTTGTAAAAACTTGTTAGTAAAATGATCAAAGTATGTAAACAAAAAAACAATGCAAGAAGAACTAATAAATATAAAAATCTTTCATATAAAAAAATCTGGTACAAAATTCTATAGCGGAGATAAAAAAATGAAGGATATAGAAAAAAGAACAATGGATAACAACGATAAGAACATAGGTGTGACGCAGGGATAACGCAATTGTGCAGAGAAAATAATAAGAAAAATTAAGTATGAATATAAAAATTACGTAACATTTTATTAAATCTGTTTCCAGTTATAGTTATTATATATGTGTGCAAGCGTACGCGTCATTTTCGGAGAGACTCGTATCCTCCACTTGTATCTTTTTTTTTTGTTTTTTTTTGTTTTTTTTTTTGATAGAAATTTTTGGTACGAGTTTTGTAGGAATCCTTACATACATATATATTAAACGATGATATATTTTCCATATTTTGTGCTCGTCGTGTCGCGCGAATAGTCCGCGAATCGAATTCATTCGCATTCGAATATCGTATTAAGTAGAATGAAGCTTTTATATACATATACATATATATGTATGTATATGTATATGTATGTATATATTAATGCAGTGTTTGTTTATCATATATGAACAACGTGTAATTTGTATCGTACAAAAATAAACTGTTTTTTTTTTTTTTTTGCGATAATGGAGAAATGGATGGATCAATGGATGTGTGAATGCGCGTGAATCGGCATTATGCTCTCTCGACTCGGTGATACCATAAACATTTTTTTTTTTACAGAAATCATCCTCGATCGCAACACTGTATACACACGTTTGTATACACACATTTGTTTTTGTATATAAAAAAAAGAAAATTGTCATGTGTAATTCTTACACGATAAGTCGTCGGAGATAAATATTTTTGTTATAGACAATCAAGATTTTTTCTGTAAACGATATAATAAATCGTGCGCATAAATTTCATTTATACAGAGAATAATATCCCAGAACTATTCTTCTACTATGAGCTGCGATAGATACTGAAACATGAGCGCAAAGAAATTGCGAACTTTCTTACGAAATGCGAAGCGCGCAGATGTTATTCAATTAAAATTTTTCGAAAGTGAAAATCTCTACGAATTCTACTTTCGCGACAGTAGAGAATAATTATGAAACATTCTGTATAAATGTGTCTATTATGACAATATAATAATAATAATAATAATAATAATAATAATAATAATATAATAATATAAATGTCACATAAGAGGACACAATAAAAAACATAATATATTAATAATGAAATATATCTATAATATCTTGATTAATATAGGATAGTCGGTTGAGCGACGTGTTTGATTATTTCAGTGTTACACTACTTAATAGGCGAGCCGTGGTCAATCAAGCGTTTCTGATGTTCACAAAAGCAACGACTGATTAATCAAACACAAATAACCAGACAAGAACACAGGAAATAAAACATAAGTACACGTTATATAAAAATCATAGTATATATATTAAAATATTCATAATATATATATATATATAATAATATAATATATGTATACTTGCAATATATTATTATCGCGCGGTCACAAAATTATATAAAAAAATATAGAAAATAATATAAACTCGTTACTTTTATGATTTGTTTATCTCGCTCGTCGGTATTCTCTTGTTCTCTCATCGCTTTCACTCTGTCTTTCTTTCTCTCTCTCATATTATGTGATTTTGAATACCCTTTAAAAAATAAAATTCTCACGTGTTTCTGTCGCTTTTTACCCTCACGCTCGTAGCTTCCAGGGTTCTAATTATCCGGAATATAATTAATAGTAGTAATTATATATAATTATAATTATATATATATATAAAATATACATATAGAGATATCGTGTATTTCTTTTTTTTTGCTGCAATTGTACGACTATGTGTATATTTTGTTTCGTTTACGGCGGAGCGGGGGTAGAGAATATATATAGCTATATTTATATATATGTATATATATTATTTAATATATCATCTGAGTTTCGCGTACAATGTACGTTCGCGCTTTTTTGTTGGATCTATCTAAGCGAGTCTCGAATTAAAAATTGAGAGCGTTGGCCAGTAGAAGTTGTGCTCCCTTTTTTTTGTACGTTGTACGCGAATGCAGAGATGACGAAAAACGTTAGGTACATCCGAGACGAAACACGGAGAAGCGGGGAAGGTGGTACACGCTCCACCGTTACAGTGTATCTGACGCTGCAATAGATTATTGCTGCCTTAGTTAACATTATTACAATGAAGAAGAAAGGGAGGGGTAATTATAGCTATCATCGGAGCGAGTAGCGACGTCGTTCGACACTGTAACGGCGCGTCGAAACCTTCTACAGCTAATGCAATTTTTTCTCTCTCTCTCTCTCTCTTTCTCTCTCCCTCTCTTTTTCTCGAAAACCCCTCCCCGACAATGGTTGAAGGAAATAAAAGCGAAACGTCACAGTTCCGCGATTTGCGACTAATGCCCAGATAATTTGCGACAGTACGTTTCTCTCCCTTCCGCGACGCTCCATCGACGGGGAAGTTCGAGAAGAAGAAACAAGGATAACAGACGAGAAGAAAGAATCTAGTTCGAGAAAATCAGGGCTGAAAAGAGCAAGCAGAGAGAGAAGAAATAACGAAGATATGGGCGGAAAGCGAAACAAGGAATACTAGCACATAATGATAAATTACACATACAATGAAAAAAAATTAATACAAAAAACATTGAACATAAAATATTTCCGTTACATATATTAAAAAATCTCTCTGATAAAGATATTCTCTCTCCCTCCCGTCAAACCCCGCATTATATCGCACTGCAGGGATCACGAAAAAAAGAAAAAACACTCAGCACAACATTCAATATATGTGATATATATATATACTATAATAATAATCGCACAATAATAATAATAATAATAATAATAATAATAATTAATAATAATATAATAACTAGCTATAATATAAGTTCATATATATATATTCCATGCATAATATATAATAAAAATAAATTTGCAATAATAATTCATCTAAAGGTTCTTTTTTAGTTGAAATTATATTTTTCTCTATTCCGACTTATCGGATTTATTTTATACTATTTTCGTTTCTTTGTCTTTTAACTGTTTCAGTCGAAAATATCGCAATGCTTGCTTTAATTATTATTATTTCATTATATAGCTATATATATATATACTCAAATGTAATGTATTATAAGATCTATAATAAGATCGACAATTGATTGGTTTCGCGCGATAATTCGCGAAGGGGTTTAGCTTAAATTTCACCTTCTCGCTCTTACATTTATACGTTTTACTGTCGGAGGAACAAGGCTTAGACATTTTTCAATCTTTAGTTGTATACGACAATAAGAATATATCAATTATATAATAATAATATTGATATAATAGCAATATATATATATATATATATATATATATATATATATATATATATATATATATATATATATATATATATATATACACACACACACA